>OX493264.1:7720432-7772432 GCA_950370525.1 Bellardia bayeri | reverse complement strand
TCTGTTTTGTCGGCTTGGGTTGGAGCTCTCTCTCTCTGCTGTTTTGTTGCTTGCTGCTTTGTTGTGTGTCTTAGAAAATAAAACCCCGGTGGTTGTATTTTGCGAACTTTAAAAAAAAGGAGATTTTGTTTGTGACCAGTTTGTTTGTTTGTGTGGTGGTTTTTGCTCAGCTATATTTATTTATAACACAGATGTATCTCAACAATGTATTATATTACTTTACATGTGCAAATGTTGCTAAACAAATTGAATGTTGATAAATAAACATGACTGCAGCTATGTGTCCACGATCGTCATATATTACAACATTGTCATATCTACCAATGTGCTAGCAATGTACTGACATTGAAGAATTTTTAGCAAAAGGTAATTGTCAGTTTACACGACTGTAAGAAAACTAACAATTTCATTTGCACACAATTGTCACACAATGAATTTAACTCTCAACCGAAATTGTCAGTTCACACGGTTGTCAGATTGTTGTGTGGCATTGTCAAATTCGTTTTGCAGCTCTGTGTGTGTGTTTAAAAATTTTAAATGTTGTCATGGAACAAAAAAGAGCAATTGGAACCATTTTATCTGCACTCTATTAAACAGGATTAATCAAAAAATATGTCGCTATCCATTTTTTTTATTTTTTTTAAATTTAATTCTTTAATTTTCATGCACACTTTAATTTAATTCTTTAATTTTCTTCCATTTTTTTCAAAAATTTTATTAATACACACTTGTTTGTTTATTTATGTATATACAGAGTTGAATTTAGAAACAATTGCTATGACAATGCTGCCATTGGCAGATGCATAATCTTTGCACATATGAAAATGAAAAGTGTTTGACAATTGTCTTAAAACAATGACAATGCCAAAATTGTGTGTTTACACGATTGTTAGATGTGTGACAATATTTCTGTCTTCCAATATACTTAAAATGCTTTTTCTTACAACGTTGGAAGACAAAAATTTTAAGTTTACATGGTTGTTAGACAATTTCTGCACATTTTTCTGACAACGTTGTAATATCTGACGATCGTGGACACATAGCTTGACATACATGTTAAAGTATCGCAATTTACTTAATCTGGAAGCGGCTGCGCGGCAAAGTAGAATTTTGTTAAACTTTGCCGCTTTAAACGATGTTGCCATACATATGTATAAAATATGTATGTAGTTAAAATTAAAATGGAAATCGACAACGAAAAATTAATTTCCGAAGTAAAAAAATACAAATTATTGTATCATGAAACTAAGTGGTAAGAGTTTTGTGTTTAAAATAATTTTTTGTATTTTTTTTAATACCTTTTACACCATGTACACAGTAAAAAAAGTTTATTTAAGAATTTATTTATGTAAAAAAACAAATAAATTTAATTTTTTAACATTTGCCTACCTACAAAAGTATAAGCGGCAAAAAGAACAGCTGATTCCAGCCTGTGACCGCATGTCGCTTACATTGGCCTTCCACTATAAACGCACTGGGTAAATAGAGTTTCTAATCGAAAAATGACAATTATTTATATTTCCATGCTTTGTTTCTTTCCATTTTGTTTATTAAGATTATTTTTTCTTTGAAAATTTTTAAATAAAAAAAAATTTTTCATTCACGCTTCATTACATTAATACTTTTATAAATTTTAAAACATTTAAAAATCATTAATTATTTTATAAGAAACACTTAATACAATTACACCATCAAAATATTTATTAACGGCAACAACGTTTAACTCTATAATTACAGAGAAAAAACCGTAAATAATTACATGAAGTCTCTACAAATTAATTGACGTCATCATTAAGTCTATAACTATAACGTTTGCTTTAGCAAGACGAAAAAAAATATATTTCACTTTTCATTATTCTTTTAATATTAAGATAAAATATATATGTATGTATGTATTAATAATAATATATACAGTGACCGACAAAAGAATACGTACGACCCATATTTTTGCAATTTTGGCATTTTGAAACCATAATGAAGAAAAGTAATAATACAGTTTTGTTTCAGATGTATTTTAATAATATAACACAAACAAAATCTTACTTTATTATAAACTTAAACTTTTATTCATACGAGCTGTAAATAAACATTAAAAACTTTATTACTTTTTATTAAAATTAATATATCGTTGGGCCACCATGGGCATCTATAACTGCCTGTAAGCGTCTGGACATCGAAGCAACTAAATTGTCGAGTTCTGCGAATGTTAAGTTTAGCATTCTTCTTGAAGCTTCTCTTTAAGCATTGGGGAACTAGTAATAGGAGTTTTGCGAATTTTTCGTTGTAGAATCTCCCACACGTGCTCAATAACATTTAAGTCTGCGCTTTGAGGTGGTGTGCAAAACTGTCGTGGGGCATGGTAGAGCAGCCAATCCTTGACAATCTGAGCCGTGTGCTCCGGATCGTTATCTTGCTGGAAAATCCAACTCTGACCAATATTTAAAATATCAACCGAGGGTTTCAAATTTTGTTCCAAAATGGATTTGTACAGATAGCGATCCAATTACCCTCAATAAACACTAAAATTTTTGTATGCAAATCTGTCTTAATAAACGTTTGTTAAATTTAATAATCGTTTTTGAATAAGGGGGTAACTTTCCAGAAGCAGCGACAGCACGCAGCACGCCAAACCATCACGCTGCCTCCACCATGCTTAACTGTAGCAACTAAGTTCTTCGGCTCCATCGCTGTATTTTTTTTCGCCATACTTTATCTCTCCCATCACTTCCAAATAGGTTATATTTAGATTCATCAGTGAACAAAACACTCTTCCAGCAATCCATGTCTTTCTGAATATGTTTTTGTGTAAATTCCAAACGTAGTTTGCGATTTTTTTTTAGCTTATGAGAGGGTTTTTGAGAGGAGATCTGCTATGGTAACCATTATTATTTAAAGTTCTTTGTATAGTTCATGGATGTACAATTAATTCAGATCTTGCTGCGATATCTTCGGCTAATTTCGTGGCATTTACTTTTGAATTTTTGCCCACTTCTTTCAAAATAAAGCTATCGTCTCTACGACTAAGTTTCTTTGGGCGACATCCACGTGGTTTGTTTTCAACTGTACCAGTCTTTTTAAAGTTATTGACTATTGTCTAAACTGTAGACTTACTTAAATTAATTAAATTAAAAAAGCTTTGATATTTCACCAAAAGATTTTCCCTCATTTCTGCAATTTACAACAAAATTACGGACATCAATTGATATTTCTTTTCGAGAAACCATTATTTCTATTAAAGATTTATTTAATCCGCCTAAACTTGAACTGAATACTATTTTAAGAAAACCCTTAACACAATAAGAAAAGTTAAAAATAAATAACGCAAAATCCCATACATTCTGGTCGTATGTAGACTTTTGTCAATGCTTTTTGTTTGTTTATTATGAATAATTTTTAAAGTTTACATTACAATAACAATTTTTTTTTGGGCATATCAATACAAATTGATTACAAACAAAACTGCATAATTATTTTTTTTATTTCGCGCTAATGTTCTCATAAAATGTACAGTATTGTGGTCGTATGTAGAGTTTTGTCGGCCACTGTATATATAAATAAACGTTAAGTACTTGCACTTAACCTCATCTCATCAGTATCTTAATCTATAAAAGAATATAGATTTTTTTCAAAAATTATATATACATACATATATTAATACAGTCTCTGGTTGTATGTATGTACATACATATTTATGCATGTAGCTATGTTGGTGTGAGTAGTTTAATTTCATTTCAAAAGGAAAAGGAAATGTTTATAAATAGGGTTACCACTACTACCACTTACTACCAGAGCTACTGATTATGATGACGCTAGCTAGTGCTGCCACTTACGAACACTAACAAAACACTATGCTTAAATAATTTTGAATAGACGAGAGTTTCTACTCACAACAAGCAACTGAAATATAATTTGAATACAATAAAAATTACATCTAGTTGCAAGCAACATAAATTCACTTTCTATTAATAATAACAATAATAAAAAACAAATTAAAATGAATAAATTTGTTTATCCACCTCTCCCTCCGTTTACATATAAGGCTTTTTCTTCTACAACCTTTTACTGAAAAACATTCCTTCAGCCTTGTTTTCTTCCCTCTTAAAGCTAAACCACAAAAAAATGTTAGTTAAAAAAAAATCACAGTGAAAAGAAAAGAAATAAAATAAAATGAAATATAAAAAATAAACTTGTATATGATGAAGATGATGATTTAAAGTGCAATATCTCAAGTGTGTTATTATCGCATCAGAGATAATTTAATAACAACCTTAGTTCTGTTCTGTAACTGTGTAAAAGTTAAAAAATAAAAAAACATAAAAACTGTTGGGTAAAATACATACTCGTATACATGATTCAAAGGACCTCAGTTGCACATGAAATGAGAGGTAGCGGGCTTAAAGAAATGTTTTTGCAAAAGACATTTTTTATTCTTTTTGGTTTTATCCCAAGAAAAAGTGTGATGAAACATTTTCTATATTTTGTTTCTGTTTGGTTGAGGTTGAGCGTAAAGGCAACATTTTATTGTGTGTAAAATTACAAAAACAAAACTTGAAAAACTAAACAATATATGAAAAGTTAAAAAAAAGAAATATATATTGTAAATGTGTTTACTATATGGTCCATAACATGGCAAACCTCAAAAACGATAACCAATGATCAGAAGACACCTTACTTCTTATATTTATACCGTATTTTACTGCTACTTTTTCTATAGAAGCAAAATACAGAATTAATTCCACTTCCGAACGGAATTAAATTCTGTGACATGGCTGATAATAATATTTCTCCACAGCTTAAACACATTCTTTGCGATTTCTTGCCAAACGAATGACTTTTTTTTAATACAGAACAGAAACCAAAAATAATGATAGACATACTTAGAAGAATTACGATTTACAGAACCGAATTTTTGTCATTCCAAGTAACATTTTTCCGACATAACATTAACATTTCTGGATGCTGGATGGCTTCGCGAACTGCTTTGAACTCTTTGAACGCACGACACCAAAGAAGTCGCTTTTAACGTTACTGGCAAGCATGCAAGGCTAATCTATAATGACTTCTGCAGGAGTTCAAGAAGAGTATGAAACAGTTTTAAGTCTCTCTGAACAATAGATATGAAGTTATAGCGTATTGCTCTGCCTTCATTACAAATAACTATTGGCGACCGCAATCGACTACAGAAACCCTTTACAGTGAATTATTTGGTCTTTGTAATTCTATAGAACTGAAATATTCTTTTCTTTCTTGTCATATCTATTCCCCTTTATTTCACATTCTTATCTTTTCAGGCATCACAAAGCGACCAGCTAAATAGACCCAAGTGAGCTGTATATTGTACGGCCGCCTGTTTAACTAATCTAACCTAAAGTTACTGAACTTGATCCCGGTAGATCTATTGAATTGACTATACAATGCCAGTATTTAAAATTAGCGCCATTGGCGCATGAAAGCATGGATCGTATGTTCATGTTAGCATTCTTAGAAGCGTTTCCTTGAATTCCTTCTGCTCGAGAAACTTTGAATTTTCAATTAGTGGAGAAGGGTTTCTTTCCTAAAGCGGTGATTCTTTTCGTTTATACTACAAGATAAGACCGAATTGGCGGAGGTGCATACATACTTCCAGGAGTTAGAGATGAGGTTGTGGTGTTCTTCAGGCTGAGGTTGAAATATGTAGTGTTCTTTACATCATATTGGCTGCCAATGAGCCAGGTACTAACTTCAAACTCTGTTTGGACCGAGATAATTCACCAAGGTTTGTTATTGTTTAGTTGCCCAGGACTCTGAGCAAGAACCGTACATTTGCAGACAAAGAAGAACACTATTTACGCCTTTGCTTTGAGCTTGCTACTGAGAAACTCACCTGTTTAATTACAAGCATGGTAATGACAACAACGCTCACAACTGAGCAATAACAGTGACAGTGGTAAGCACTTTAAATTTGGCAATCAGACAAGAACAAACCAACCAGAATGTCCCGCAATGACTTTTGTGTAAGTTGTCAAAGTGAAGAAGAGTATGAAACTCTGTCATTGTCCGGGATCTGCGTATTAGGTCCTTCGCAGTCTCTCTGAGCTAACGGATATGTAATTGGAGTATATATCTCTCCTCAATGTGATCCCAAATCAGTCGAATGACTAGCTTTCGGAATCATCTCCTTGACTTCTTCTGAACTCAGCTCACTTTTTATATTTTATTATCTCCCATGAATTAGCTGCCCTCATGTCTTTTCATATATGTATATATCTCTCTTTCTATTTCTTCTCAGGAAATATAAATGAACCAATTGAATGTACCCAAGTGTGAAAATGTACCAACTACTACAATCATATATATGATTGCAATAGTCATAGGAATGGTAACGTAACACGTAACACAAGTTTAAAAACTTGTGATCATCTTAACAAACCAGAATCAAAACACAACTATATTTTTATTTCACAATTGGGTGAAATTAAAAAAAAAATAGAAATCATTAAGTTTTTATTGCATGGAACCACCCATATAAATTAATGTTGTTTTAGCAAGTACATACATATATATGTATGTATATGTGTATAGTTGCTTTCGGTTTTTATAACCTTGATGTTTTTTGAAAAATGTACACAATCATATGTGGAAACATGTACAAGTTTTTTTTTATTATTTCTAACCTCAAATATAATTTTCTTTATCTAAGGTGTCTTTGTTAATGTGTGCATTACTATGATTTTCTAAATATGCTGAGGTAAAAGTAGGGTAAGACTCTAGCAGTCAGGTGGACATGTTCTACAAAACACATTGGTGTAGGAAATCAGGTTTCGTGTTAGCTACTTTGAATTGTGCCAAAGATTTTAAAACAAAAATGCCCACATGAAGAGACTATGAGCCGAACTGTGTGCATCGTTTTTAGGACTGTCTGGACTTGTCGATCATTGAGATTTCCTGGGGCAGTTTTGCAACAATCAATTCTTAAGATTAAAATTTCTACTGGATTATTTCTATATTTTGCAAGAGCATCGACTTACATACGTACTACAGAAGCTATTTAGAAAAATAGTATGAGAAATCGATATAACACATTCTATGCGACTTCGCTGTCCTCCAAGAGTTTAGACTAAGTTATCTTTTGTTATCTAAATACCAAGTACAGATATTTGAAATCGGTTCAATTCGACTGCTCGCCCTACTAGAGCTATCGTTAGACTAATGTCGGTTTATTCCGGTGCGTAGAACCGGGAATGCTAGTGCTGTTACATGTCATCACCTTATCTAACCAAAAGAAAACGTTTTTCTTAAACAAATATTCAAAAATAATAAAAGTTAGACAGACACAGAATCCTAAACGATGAAGCATGTTTTCCATCTGGATGGTTTTGATAATTGTCAATATAGCTGCATGAAATTTACGAAAAATCAATCTTAACTGTTTGGTAAAGATTTCGAGCGGGAGGCAGTTTTGGACCAGACTTCATCGAAAATGAGACTAATTAAGAAGTGACTCCTACTAGAGCTGGGTTCAGCGACATGTTAAAAGCATTCCTTTTGCCTAAATAGAATGATATTGATGTGAGTGACATGTGTTCCCAACAAGACGGTGTCAGTTGCTATACAATCGGTGAAACATTTAAATTACTGCAAGAGATATTTCTGTCATTTTGGTGATCAAAATCTTTTTGAGCCCATTGAATTTCTTTTATGAAGTTATTTGAAGTCTAGGGTCTCTGCCAACTAATTTTTGTTTCGACCGATTTTGTCCAAACATTTCAGCAAAATAATTTGGAATAATTGGAATGGCGAATTGCCAAACAAAACCACAATAAAAGAAAATAGTATGATATTCGTTATATTTTCAATATACGCCCAATACCTCGATTTGCGTCGTTTTGTTTTGCGTTTTTTTTCGAAGTTGCGTCGCTGCTTAATTAGTACTAATTTTCATTGTGCGTCGTTAGATTTTCAAGGTTGCGTTGTTTTGAGTTCGAATCTTTAATTTTTTTTTGCAAAATTTGCAACATTATTAAATGCTAAAACGATGACAAGAAGTTCTTTGATGATCTTTCTATTTGGATTGAAAATCTAGTTGCGCAGAGAACATCATTAAGTAGAATGGTATTTCAGACAAAAGCAAAAAGCTTATTTGATGACATAAAAAGAAAAGCATTATCCAACGATAATGCTAGTGGTAGTAATACGGACAATTGCTACAAGGAAATTTATTTTACGTTGAAGAAAAAGCTGTTTAGAAAACATTGGAGCAATTTTTTGTGAAAGAAAGCCGACGACTTAGTATTTTCGTATCCCTAGAACTTATCTTTGAGCTTTACATGATTTCCTATAGAACATTTTAATTAATTTTGCGTCGTTTGCGCAAAGTGAGGTATTAGTGTATAGAAAATATTAATTAAATGTACAAACAATTTCAAAGTATTTTCTATGTACATACATACATATGTTCTATTTTTAGTAACAATTTTTTATTTGTCTCATTAAATAAATGCATTTCTCCACAATTTGCCACAAAAAAAAAAAAAAAAAAATAAATCTAACACTAATAAGTTTCAAATTATTTTCCAATCATTTTACTTGTTATAATTTCAAAACAATACTAAAGAGAAAAGTTAGTATGAGTGAGTGAATATAACAGTAGAATTTCATTGGCTTGACAATGCAGACAGGATACTCTCACGAGAACGAATATGGAAGCGAGCATAAAAAACGATAAACTACTAATGAGGCACTTGTACATTCGTATGTAGCAGTGAAAAATAAGGGTGACCATCTTAGTTTAAATTGATTGCCATACTTCAGAAAGAAAGACTGCAAGGAATTAAATTAAATTATGAGTATTTTTTCAGCCTTATATAATGTTAAAACAAAGAAGTTATGTATGTATAATTTAATCTGAATATATGAATTTTAGTACAAATACATACTTTAAATTAGGTATGTTTATCAATCTGGCCACCTTTTCCTCTTGAAACTTTCTTCCTTTTTTTGTCACAAGGAAGGCTGCGGCAATGTGTGCTTGTTCAATTGCTATTTTAAGTTGATAGATAATATTGATGACAACTGATTATTAGTGTTCAAATCAATTTATCAAACAGAAATTTATATATAAAAAAATATTTGAAGGTATTTTGCGAAATTGTTTCTATTTGACGTCACAAAACACTTAAGAGACTATTTTAAAAATACAAAAAAAATGTTGCGCTTGATAAGAGAAAAAAAAAATTTATTTAATCATCCATCACATCATCGTAATTTAACCTTGATTTAAATTAAACAATTTTTAATGCAATTTAAACTTAATGTGTTGTAAGTACACATGTATACTATGGTGAGAATACTTTGTAATGTATTCATTAAAATAGTATTAAAATATAAATAGGATTAAGTAAATGTTGATATGTTTAACAACTTGGTATGTAAGTAGGTCTTAAAAGAAAGATTTTTAAACAAGGTCAAACAAGTCAAGTAGAAATAATGATTTAGAATAAAATGTATGAAAAGTGTTTTTTTTATATATGTACATATATAGGGTGTTTTTTTAGATGTATAGAACTTTAAGTTGGCAACACTTTTTTAACTGGCGGTCATTTTGTCAGCTGTCATATTGTTTCATTTCAAAAGGAAAGGCGTCAGTCTATTCACTTCCAAATTGTGCAAATTTATTTTGAAAATCATGGTTATGCATTCTTTTTAAGATGTATAGAACTTTAAAATGCAAAATACAACAAAAATTGTTTTTTAAATTGATTTGAAATTTATTTTATTCCAAAGATAATCTTCTGGCCTTCTAATTTAAATATGAGTTCTGGCATGTGACTGGCTCGGACGTAGTCTAATCTGGAGGTCCAATTTTCGATGATTTTTTCACCTCAAGGGTGACAATTTCAAACAAAAATTTTGATTAAAGATTGCTTCCAAAAGAGTACGTTTGAACTAGTACTTTCATCAATGTTTTTTAAAAGAAATTTTGGCAGTTAATTTAAGATTAATATTAATAAATGTTTCATATTTATTGGAAAAATGCTTAACAATAGATTCCTGAATCCATTTAGCCTTTGTTACCTTAAATTTTTAAAATGTTCACGATAAAATAAAGTCTTGTTGAACATTATTCGCAAAATATTTTAGTTTTTTTAACGTACCTGATGCATTACAACCCACCAAATCCATTATAATTAAAGAATTTGAATTGTTTGGAAATAAATTTTAATTTGTTTTTCCGAAACTAAAAACTTTTTAGATTTCACGACGTTTCTTTCAAACTATGTAGTTTGTGTTCTAAAGAACTAGTTTCAAACGAATGTGTAACTAGTTCTTATAAAACTCTATTGAAGTGCTTAAGAATCACAATAATATTCCTTAAAAACGGGTTCTAGAAGTGGTTGCGATTGAACTAGTTTTGTGGATGTTATGAAATAATTTATATTGTTTTTGAATTAGTAATATAATGTTTGTTCTATACAAAGAATTTTTTTTTAAGATTATATCTTTTTATGTACCGAGATTTCAATATTTTTTCTTTATAAAGAAAGTTTACGAAGTTTCTTTTATTATTAAAGTTTTTAAAGGTTTTTATATGTTGTGGTTGAAGACTTTTTTATGTTTTTATAACAAACACCAAATTGAACGGCTTCTAGGAGTGGTTGCGACTAGTTTTATTGATGTTGTGAAATAATCTAAAGTGTCTATGTTTACCTAAGCCGTTCTAGAACTAGTGGTTTTTTGAACAAGTTCTACAAATTTTTCTGGAATGTTTGTTCTATATAGAGAAAATTTTAAGTTCTGGCTTTTTATATAAACGAATATACTATTCTCTCCTTATTATTGTAGTCTCACAAAAGTATAAATATTCTAAAAGTATAAATATTAAAGGAACGATAGTGTACAGAAAGTAGGACTTAGTGGAATGATATTTCAGGGAAATATTCTTCGTTGATCAGAAATGTTTGATAAATAAATCGATTCAACATAAACAAAATTTAGAACAAAATGTTTGACATCAACATCAATATCTACATATCACCAATAATAGTTATGCATTGTGGTTGGAGGGTTTTCTTAACCACAAAAGTAAACATTTTGACGTCTAATGAGTTCCATCGCTTAGAATAATTTTTTGAACAGTTCCTGCCAAACATTCTTTCGTTTTAAGATATTAATCAAGAAGTAAAACTTGTTGTACATTCCTAATCTGTTTTTACTACTACACCTAGAACGCCCTGGTCACGAACATTGATAGTCTCTTTACACCAGTGATGGGCAAAATTGAAATTCGTTACCAAGCGTGTCAACGTTGTTTGTGCTACACAGATCCAATTTATATCTATTGCAATTGTTATTGTTTTAAGGTCTTGCTAAAGGTGCATATACACTACGTGTTTTTTACATTTTATATGTCAAATTTTACATAAGGGAGTAAAAACACAGTTGGTGACCTCAAAAACTTTGCGAAAAGATTTGTCGACGGTTAAATATCTGCGCTATCATTAGCCCGCCGTATGTAGAATTTGCATAAGTGATAAATTAAATATTTTTTTATCCCATTTTGATAATTTAATAACAATGATATAAATTATTTAAAAATTTTTGATACAAGCTCCACATCTTGTATATTAAAAAAAACATGAAATCAATATTGTTGACGCCGGCAGTTAGTGATGCTGCTAAAAATGTTTGCAGCGGCTTTAACACAATTTTTAAAGAAATGACATGGATATTTATGCGTGAAAGAATAAATAATCATGGCGATGTCACGTGTAATTGTACAACAAGTTGGTGACCAAAAATTAAAACCCATATGTAAAATAACAAATTTTGACAGACATAAAGAAAAACATGTCAGTTGTAAACTTAAAAATACATAAGCAAAAACACGTAGTGTATAGCCACCTTAAGCTAAACAATTTTGTAAATGTTTATGATTTCCTCTAACTGCTTTACGAAAAAAAACAACACGAACGCCAACAACAGAAACAAAAAATATTTTTAAATAAATACTGGCTTTCTAATTGAAAGGATTTCAATTAGTGGTTGACTTTAACCAAAACCGTCTACAGTGTGACAAACTGTTTTCTTTTTTAGTTGACAACACTTAACTGCTCAAATGACGATTGGGCGCCATTTTCTATAAGTATACATACATACATATATTAGTATTTTTAATTTATAAATCTTTCTAAACTATCATTAAGCTCCCAAATTTTTAGAATTCTTCTACTATTCTTTAAAAAAATTCTGTATTTTGTGTAACCTTCAAAATACTTTGTTCCAGTTAATTCAGTTCCTTTTTTTTCCTTTGAAATCAATATTATTCTTGAAAGCAAAATTTAGACGTTTACAAGTTAAATTCAAGCTAATTTTAGACAGCTTTACTTATTACAATATTTACTACGAAATTGAGAAAAAACCCCAAGCGTATTCATAAACTTTAATAAGGGACGATAAAAAGAAAAGAAAATAAAGGAATAAACTGCATTAAGAATATTAAAAGATTTCGGGGCTGGCAGCTGCAGCAGCAACAACATTTAACACAATAATCAATAATTAATACACAATATCAAGTAAGTAAATTTCCAACAACTACATATAAGTTAACATTGAATAAAAACAATAAATTCTTAAGAACTTGAGCAAACACAACACAACACAGAGCAAGGAAAAAGGATCCTTAAAGACAGCTGTAGTGCAGTGCAGTGCAGCAAAACCTCGACAAAAATTTAACCACTGCCAATAATAACAATAATAATAGAGTCACCAAACAACATCACTTGTCAAGTGGCACTAACACATCATCAACATCATCATCATTGTCAGGCTCATAATGTCATGTGCTTAACAAGAGGCATACTAAGTTTTATTGGGCAATGTCAACCTTAAAGTACTCGTACTTACATACTATTTACTGGTATGTAAAGGAAAGTCAGTCTAGGAAGGAAGCAACCAAGGGAATAAAATGTGTTAAGAGGCTGCAGTAAAATTTATATTTTAATTTCCAATATTTTGTAAAGAACTGAAAGGAACTTTAAAACTTAAACACCTCTTAAGCCTGCGCCGTTATCTTATAAACAAGAACAAGAACAACAACAACAAAACCAAATGCCATTTTAACCTTTGAAATTATAGTGAGTTTTTGTTGGTTTTGTTTTTCTTTGCTTTAACTAGACATGACATTTTCTTTAGCAATTTTTCCCACAAAGATTTCTTTTTGTCACCATCACCAAAATCATCTGCATGCAGTATCATCCTATCAAAACCCAACATGCCTCCTGGCCCCCTTCATCATCCCCTATATTTATCAGTTTTACAGGGAGGCAAAGATATTAAAGTACTCAAATAAATAATAAAAAAAATCCTTTATAATTTTCTGTGCTTTTACATTGCACTGCGCTGCACATAAATTCGTTCCTTGTTTCTCATTAAAAACACAAAAAAAAAACTAAAATAAAATAGTAAAAATCCAGCTAAAAGGTTTCAAATTCAAAATGCATTTAAACAACTGTCAGTTTGTATCGGATATTCAACGTTGTTAGTTGTTAAATTTGAAAAATAACGAAAAGAAAATGCAATTGCATATATGAAACAAAATATTTAAAAATATTTTTAAAGAGAATTTAAAAATTGAAAGCAAAAATATTTAAGTTTTTAAAAATCCACAATTCAAAAATAAACTTTTAAAATACACATATTGAAATATAAAAAAAGGAAATCTATCAATTAAGTTACTAATCATTGTTTTGATTAATTACATAATTACACAATTACATAATCATGTAATATTAAGTTTAAATAAGTTAAATAATTTATTGGCAGTGTTAAAAAAATAATAAAAACAAATTTGTAATTTTAAAGATTTAGTTGAAATAGTGCAAAAAATGAAAATTGGTGAGTTGTTTTAAAACTTAAAATTTATAAATCAACTTTCAATTTCCTAAAATTTGAAACTATAAGACTTCTTTTTACAGATTTAACCCCATTTTCACCAAGAAATTCAGAGATCAAAATCGACATTGAGAAATAACAAATTGAAAATGAGAATTATAAATTGATATTGAGAAAAAACCAATTGAAATTAAGAAATGTAAATTAATATTGAGTACATGCAAACTGAAATTGATAGTGAGAAAACACAAATTGGAATTGAGAAAATACAATTTAAAATTCAGAAATCAAAATTGAAATTGCGAAAATACAATTTGAAATTCACAAATCAAAATTGATATGGAGAAATAACAAATTGAAAACGATAATTATAAATTGATATTGAGAAAAAACAAATTGAAATTAAAAAATGTAAATTAATATTGAGTACATGCAAACTGAAATTGAGAAATCGAAATTGATAGTGAGAAAACACAAATTGAAATTGAGAAAATACAATTTAAAATTCACAAATAAAAATTGACATTGAGAAATAACAAATTGAAATTCACAAATCAAAATTGAAATTGAGAAAATATCATTTTAAATTCACAAATCAAAATTGATATTGAGAAATAACAAATTGAAATTCACAAATCAAAATTGAAATTGAGAAATAACAAATTGAAAATGAGAATTATAAATTGATGAGAAAAAACAAATTGAAATTAAGAAATATGTAAATGTGAATTAATATTAAGAATATACAAATTAAAATTGAGAAATCGAACTTGACAAATTGAAATTGAAAAATTAAAAATTTTATTAGATTTGTAACTAAAATCGTGTTAAAAAAATAAGTAAAAAAATATTTGAAAAATTTCATAAAAATTTTAATTTCTCAATTATAATTCTTTTTTCTCAATATCAATTTCGATTTCTCAATTTGAATTTGCATGTACTCAATACTAATTTCCATTTTTTAATTTCAATTTGTTTTTTTTTTTAATATCAATTTGGATTTCTCATTTTCAATTTGTTATTTCTCAATATCAATTTGCTTTCCTAAATTACAATTAGTTTTCTCTCAATAACAATTTAGATTTCTGAATCTCAATTTGTTATTTTTTAACATAAATTTGGAATTTCTCAATTTCAACTTGAAAAGGTGTAGTTAATATTTAACCTAAAGTTAGTTAGTTAATTGTTTTAAATATCAGTATAACTTTGAGTCAAAAATAACTAGACTTGGTAAAACTGGTAAATAAAGAATGGAATACAACTTTTAAAATATTATATTTAATATTAAATGTTAAATGTTATAATGAAAGATTTCTATTTCAAGCTGTACAAAAACTTTGAAAGCAAAGAGAGGAATTAAATTATAATTTTTAGGCCCATTATTACAACTTGGCAATATTTAAAGGCATGATATTATCGGACAGATAAGAAGTATTTGGTTATTATAAGTTTACTTTAATCTAAAACCGACCGATAAGCTAAAGGGAAGATCATCTTGCCTTTAAATTTTATAGTGAGGTTTATGTATTTGTAGTTGCCATATGTTCTGGAAAAATGTCAACTAAATGAAAAATAAATTAATTTTAATTTTGTTTTGCCAATAAATAATTTGATAAACAAAAATGGAAAGCAGACGTTTGATTTATATTTTTTTCACAAACAAATATTTTCACAAACACAAACAATTTATTGTTTCTTGTCAGTAATTTGTCAAAAGTAATCGGGTTTTCACTGGTATTGCCATATTTTAGAAAAAAATTATTTTATTTTACAAGGAAGTTGTAATAACGAAAAATTGTAAAGGTCACTTTAATTAAAGTTACCTTTTACTATTAAGAACATTAGAGGCAAGTTGTAATAATGGCCCTTAGAGTTATTAAATTAACACAGTTTTAAAGTTTACCCCCCTTTTTCATAAAAACTTACAACAGGTTTATGAATAAGGGCATACATCTTTGGTTATGAAAATCCTTTTGTAGAATTGAATTTAATGTTTATATCTATTGCTTTTCAATATTTTCAAAACAATTTTTAATCCCTCTATATACATAGTAGAAAATCACAATTACCTCCTTTTTTAGAAGTGAAAATAAAATTGTCTATCTGCTTTTTCGCAATTTTGAATATTTCTAGCATCAGGAATGCGACATTCGTATGCATTTGTAGCGAAAGCAATTAAGGAAGTCCTTAAATTTATTGTTCGTGTTTCAATATCTCTTTAGCATTTTATTAGAACTATGCATTGTAGGATTTGTGTCACGCATTTGAAGCGAAAAATAAATAAAGAAATCTTAAAAGTCGCTTTTTTTAGAAACACGGTATTTGTTGTTTCCAATAATTTAGTCTCAATTTACTACGAACAATTCTTTATGCTAAGTTTGTGTTTGTTAAAAAAAAAAAATAAAAATACGAGCGATTTAAGCAATAAAATTGTGCTGTATGAACACCAAAGAAATTTCAAGGAAAAAATTGTATGAAACTTTACAATAGAAATGCGACAATGCGACAGAAAAATACAAAAATCCAAAATGCAAATTTTTTAAGGAGATTAAACTAAAGTAAAATGATGTACATTCGCTTCCTTGAAAAACTTTGCAATGATTTACAACGCGAAATATATTCACTTCACGTTTGAGCATAAGTTAAAGTAATTTCAACTCAAAACAGGCAAATTTTCTCAGGATAAATATTTGTTTTAACAAAAAATAATTAATATGTAAATTTCTTAAAGAGATTGCAAGTGATTTAAAAAAAATAAATATACAGCATGTTTCTCAACAAACAACATGATAACTAGAATATGACGCTAGTGTATAAATAGAACAAACAGGGCCATCATCGTTGACTTAACAGTTAAGTGTAAAACCAGCGCGTTCTTAAACCGTAATTTAAATGTGTGTTAAAGTAAATTCTAAACGAGTATTAAATTGATTATTTGAATTATTTTGTACATTTGAATAATAAAGACTAATAAGTCTATTTTCTTTAAACTACTTGGCGATTTTGTTTTGCTATTGAAAGTAATCCATCCGGTTTGTTTAAAGGAAATAACCACCGTTTTTAAAAAGTAAAATCGCTACATTATTTTGTTTGTAGTTTTTTTTTGCCTTAATCACTGTTCAGCTGAAAAGCTCTTAAAAGTAGCTGGACAATTGGAAGAAATTATCAAACTCTCTGAGCCGATTTGATACTCAGAACAATTTAACAAACAATATGAAAATAAATGAAAGAAAACAGGAAAATTAGGGTTTTTTTTTGATTACTTATTTAATTATTTGGACAAATAATTTCTTAGAGGTAGAGGAGAAAGGAGTTTACAGGTGTAAGGTTAGTTTGTATCTAGCCGAAAATAGGTATTTACGATCTGTTTAAAACTTTGACGTTTTATTTAGTACTTTATGATAATTGAAAGTGTGGGTAAAATAAGGAGAATCGCTAAGTGTTTTGGCGTGACAATCACAGCTGACAATCTTCTGGACATAGAATAAACGAGTTTTTTTTAGTGAAATCATGTGAAATTTTGTTTCATTTTGTTTCTTAAGGTTAACTTTGTTCAGATATTCCCACTGGTGTTCAATTGGTTTAAGGTCTGGGGACTGCGTAGGATGTTGTTCTGCTGAAAAATCTAGTTCTGCGCTCGTTCTAATTTTTCTACACCGGGGTCTACATTGTTTTTTAAAATGTCGAGATAATCTATCTTTTTCATTGTAGATTAAATAAATATGAGATTACCGTCCCCTAATGCATATATACAACCCCAGAGCATTGCTGAACCACCCACATGTTTTGCGTCTTAGTAACATACATATTTATTACTAAAGGCTTCGTTTTTGGTTCGCCAAATTTTTTTTGGGAGTGGGGGGGGGGGCGGGCTTTAACTTCAAATATCTCAAACATACTTTCAATGGTGCAAAGAATATTATTGCAAATTCCATTTTGCTAAAATGCAAAGATTTTCGAATCGTACTTGCGTTTACAGGTTTTACAAAAATTTTCAGCTATTTTTACAGCACTAAAAATGGGGTTTGCCCTTACTTCAGTGTAAGACGCTGTGGTCATTTTGCTTCAGGCACATTTTCTACGGTATTACGTTTGGTATACTTGTCTATAATTTTTTATTTCTTGTGATTTGCCGAGTTTGTCTTTCCATTGTAAATTTTTCACTACTTAACGTCTTAACTTAGTCTCTTTCAATGGTAAATTATGAAACTTGCAATTATTTTGAACAGAACTTTACCACTTTGCCACTGCTTTTGGAATGACAGGAGTTTTTTCTGCATAATGTTTACTTCATTTTGACGCATAAACATTGATGCGAGATTGAGAAGCAAAATGTTTGGAAAACGTAAACGATTGTGCTGAAGACGCGGATGTTTTGAATCCATCCGAAACTACTTCGCGACTGGTTTTATTATCGAAAGCATATGTTTCTCAATGTAATGTCTAAATAAAATTTTTTATAATCGGAATACAATGGCTAAAGTAGTTTTAAGACATAAATCAATAGGGTTTAATATCTGGATGTATAGTGAGATTTGGATAAAATCATTTGTTTTGGTATTCTCTAATATTATGTTGCTGTACATTATATTAAGCCAAAACTAAGAGTTCGGACAAGGGGTTACACAGTTTTTAATTGCTAGAGTTAAAGACTTAATTTCATAAAAATGCAGCAATAGGCTTTATAATTACTAAAAGTTTTTGAAATATAAAAATAATTAAAACAGACAAATATGTCAAATTGCTACCTCTATTAAATTAGTTGCTATTCATAAGTTAATTTCAAGCTAAAAAATCAATATCACAATATCATCATTTTAAAATCATTTAAGTGGCTTGATCAAAGAAACAAAATTGTCCTTGTCTGACGTCATTTAGAAAATTAAATAGAAAAAAATCTGAGAATTTTAAACCAAGTGCATTCGCATATACTCATTGGCCCCTTAACCTCGTCCCCCGTTGTTCCCCTAAGCAACCATAATTATTCAGTTAAAAATATATACTACATACAAACATACATACATTTCTACTCAATGAGACAATTTAAACGACATCTTTTTTACTCTTTTACGAATCCTGAGGTATTCTAACAAAAGAGCACAAACACACTCTCACATACAGGCTACTTAACGGGTTTTTTTTTGTGTGTTGTTGTTTTGGGTTTGTTTTGAAGTGGTTTTAATTGTGAATTAAGTCGCTATTGTGATGGGAGACAAAAAAAAAACCAAAAACAAAAACAATAAAAAAAAATTACTAAAAGGCAATAAGAAAATATGATGATGATGATGACAGACTAACTGACTGCACGATAAATTTTTACATCATGTGTGTTAGAATTCTAGGTTACTATTTCAAGATTTGTTTTCCTTTATACGTTTTTTTCTAAATTTAACATTAACATTTGCAACATTTGTAATAAGAAAATAACAGAATAATGTCATAATGACGAGCCTAGCCGCCAAGGTAATTACAAATGACAATGATTTTTATTGTTGTTGTTGATTTGTTGTAAACTTAAGTGTTTTCCTGTTTTCTTGTAAAAACAACAACCACATTTAAAGAAAAAAAAGGATTTATAAATAAATATTTTAAGGAAATTCAATGTTAAAGACAAGGTAAAATTAATTCTTAAACAAAAAAAGAAATCGTGAAATAAATATTTGTAAACAAATGATAAAAGCTTACTTCAATGAAAGGTCAATGCAGCGTATGTAAAATGTTTAAATTTAATAATAAACATCTTGTTTATTAATAAGTGCAACAAATATTTAATAAAACAACTTTAATTTAATGAATTATAAAGAGTGACTTTATAAAGATTTATTTAATTTGAAATGAATAACACACACACAGAACGTATAATCAATATTTATTCAATGAAATATTAATAATCATTTATAAAAGCATACTACTTTTTGTTGAAGAATATTGCGGGTTTAACGGTTTGTTATAACTTGTTCTATCAAAACCACTTTAGATTATTTAATAGCATCCTAGGAACCAGTGATGATGCAATCACTACTATGGAGCATTCCAGAAATACATATTGCACTAGTTATATTTACAATGTATTTTATCATATACTATAAGTTTACTTTAGTTCTATAAATCTTTTAATTAAAATTAATATAAAAAAATTGAAAATCAAGGATTGAGTTAACTGTAATTTCTTTTCATTTCAATATGAAAACTAACAAGAAAAATTAAATAAATGAAACGTTAATGAATTGGACAAGAAGAGTTAGGAGGAATAATGGCAAGTAATCATTTTTATGATAGAATTGTATTATATGTTATATGGTTTGTTTGCTCTGTTGGATATACATATAACTTAAAAATGTTGGATTTTTTAAAACATTTTAGCATTTTACCTTTAACCATCTTTTGAGGACAGGAATGAGTCAAGCCTGTTGTGATCTCTAGGCGGGACAAGATATGGGTTATAATGCGGGTGGGGTAAAACTTCCCAATCAGTTTTCTTTCTAAATATGTAGTTGTTAATAGGTCATGATGGTATATTACGCTTTCAGGTGTGGTCGTTTCAGTTGCGATGGTCTGGCCAGATTTCAGCAGTTTATAATAGATAGGACCCTTTTCGTTCCACCAAATAGAGAGCATTAGCTTTGCATTATGGATATTTGGCTTTGGTGTCGATTCGGCTGGTTGGCTGAGCTTTACATATCATCTATTACGCTTCAGGTAATCCTAATGTATCCATTTTTCAGCGCTATTAATGATTTGATTATTTCGGTCATGCAAAACCGCCTTTCAAGGTCTCTATGCTTTAATTCAGATGGCAGACAATTTCCTTGCTTTTGGATGAATCCTGCTGCTCGCAAACGTTATGAATTGTAATCTTTTATAGGATGTTGAAACTGATGGAATACATTCACTTAAAGCTTCTAGTATCCACTGTAAGTAGGTCCTGTTAAGGGTCATTGGTATTCATTTGACTAAATCACGACATACTTGTACTAAGGATAGCTCCGCAGATATTATTTTCATTCCCTGGTGGGCAATATTATATTCTCCAGCTGCACACTTGCATTAAATAATGTCAGATCCAGTGCCATTATGTTTGCTTTGGGTGGGATGGTTGTTGACTTTCGTATATAGCGGAATTGAAAATTTCAGGATACAATATGGAGTCTGCATTGAGAGTGTTTCGTATCCACTAAATGTGAACTCCGTAAAGATGGAACTGGCAGATTTCACAATGAAGTGTAAAATAGATCATTTTTTTCCCTCGCAACTAAATAGAGTAAGACTGAAAACTGGTATCATATTGCCCAGAGTTCTGGATGTTGAGAATCCAGAATAGAAAAAACAACGCCTATATGTTAAAATATTCTTGTGAAAAAGAAATTTTGGAATTGGTTCCAGAGATATCAATTGGATCTTCGCTAATAGTGGTAGTATGGTGGCAAGACTACTGTAATTCTGATTTGCTACTACTGAGATCTTATGAGACTAAGTGGAATCTTTCTCTCTACGTATACCTACAAAAGGGAAAAATGAATATAGCTGACAGAGTATTCTTTAACAAATTATTATGTAGGATACGATTCTCTTTCAGACTAACGGACTTTTGCAGTGCTTTTAAGGCGAAAATGTTGGCATAATTTTTGGTATTATCGAGTAGAGAACTTCAAATTATTTAATTCAATTTAAGCTTACTACACTTGAATCCTAATTCAAAATTAAAACATGACAATTAAGACATGACAAACCATTCCTTTTTTAATAAAAGGCAAAGGAAGAAATTCAATATGTTGGAAGTTCTTAGTATTTAAGCCAAGAAATATACATATATGATTTAATTTGAAAAATCCAAAAGATAATTAATTCTTAAGAGAATGTTTTGCTGATATTTGTATATTTACTCATAACAAATCTCAAGAGACTTCTCGGCATCTAGGTTAACCAAAGAATGCCGGGTGCATTTGAATAAAATAGCGAGATATTCTACAACTCTAGCTTAAATTAATGTTAAAATGATATATGTTTCAACTTTCTTTCTATTTGTAGCAATGAACGCCCAAATATTTCTGTTTATATTACTCTCAATAAGTCTAGAACACTTTACACAAGCAGAATTTCAGTAAGTCCACACCCTAAACTAACATTATAAATCGAATAAACCTTTACTCCTACTCTGCCCATTCAGGCACAGTTTAGAAATCACAGATATCTTGCCCGAAGACATAAAACGTTACGACAAAATGAGGCCACCTAAAAAGGAGGGACAGCCAACCATAGTCTATTTTCATGTCACAGTCATGGGTTTAGATTCAATTGATGAAAACTCCATGACCTATGTGGCTGATATATTTTTTGCTCAAACTTGGAAAGATCATCGTTTAAGGCTGCCCGAAAATATGACACAGGAATATCGTTTACTAGAAGTGGATTGGCTTAAGCGTTTATGGCGTCCAGATTCGTTTTTCAAAAATGCCAAATCGGTAACATTTCAAACCATGACGATACCAAATCATTACATGTGGCTGTATAAAGATAAAACTATATTGTATATGGTGAAATTGACGCTAAAACTGTCGTGTATTATGAATTTTGCCATTTATCCGCATGATACACAGGAGTGTAAACTACAGATGGAGAGTTGTAAGTACAGACTACAGATGGTAGAAGTAAGGCAGTTTGTTTAAGAAATTGTTTTCATTTTATAGTATCACACACCACGGATGACATGATATTTCAATGGGATCCCACCACACCTTTAGTGGTCGATGAAAACATCGAATTGCCCCAGGTGGCGCTGATACACAATGAAACCGCCGATTGTACGCAGGTCTATTCCACCGGTAATTTTACCTGCCTAGAGGTGGTGTTCACTTTGAAGAGACGTCTCGTTTACTATGTTTTTAATACCTATATACCCACTTGCATGATTGTCATCATGTCTTGGGTTTCATTTTGGATTAAGCCAGAAGCTGCACCGGCTCGTGTCACTCTAGGGGTCACTTCTTTACTAACTCTATCAACGCAACATGCGAAATCTCAATCATCACTACCGCCCGTCTCGTATTTGAAAGCAGTGGACGCTTTTATGTCCGTGTGTACGGTTTTCGTGTTTATGGCTCTCATGGAATATTGTCTAATTAATATTGTTTTAAGTGATACGCCCATACCAAAACCCATAGCCTATCCTCCGAAACCCAAGCCAGAAGAGGCTAAAAAAGAGGAAGCGAAACCGGAGCCGCCACCACCGCCAGCGCATCCACCACTGACAGATGAAAAGATTGAAAAGATATTCGATGAAATGACAAAAAACAAAAGGGTAAGTAAAGCTATCTCCTTAACATAAAATTAGTAAAATATTATTATAAATTTCCAGTCACATTTGGGCCATGGTCACAGTCACAGCCACAGCCATAGCCATACTACGCGTCGTCTTATGCGCCCACCAATCGATGCCGATGGTCCTTGGATTCCTCGCCAAGAATCTCGCATTATTTTAACACCCACAATAGCTCCTCCACCACCTGCACCCAAACCCACTGAACCCGAACCACCCAAACCAAAACTAACACCTCAACAGGAACGTTTAAAACGTGCCATTTACATTGATCGCACTTCTCGTGTAGCTTTTCCAGCTTTATTTGCCTCTCTAAATGCCATCTATTGGATAGTATTTTATGAATATCTTTAAGAAGCTCATACACGTCTTAAAAACACTATTGTAGATGATTAGAACATTTTAAATTAAGAATCTAACTAAAAAAAAAACTGTCATGGAAAAAACACAATGTTGTTCTAGTTGCTGCTATTAGCATTTGGAATTGAAAATAGACAATGTGGGTGCTTTATCATCAATTGACATATTTTAAAGGATATTTTTAATCATTGTAGCCTTTAATTTTTATAAACAAACTTAATTATAAACTGGACTTACTAGTAGAAGATCCTTTTTTGACGTATATATATTAAGGAATAATTTCACACAAAATTTCCAAAATTTTCTTCCGTAAAAACCTTCTCCTCGAAAATACGAACAACTGACAAAAAAATTACAGAAATCGGCCCAGCCGTTCTCATTTTATGAAGTACTATACATTTTTTACACCTTTTTTATATACCTATATATAATATATATATATATAGATTTCAGATTCCTTTTTTTTTGTATTAAACAAATTCACTTTTTTTTCATTTTTAGCTTATTTAAAATAATAATTTTTTTAATTTATGTAATATTTCTTTAGCTTTAATTTAAACTAAATTCCTTTAAAAGTAACAAAAGTGGTACATATCTATTGAACCATCAGAAGTAAGCAAAAAATGGCCGTTTCTGAATTTGTATTTCCATATTCATACTTTTTCTAACTCACTTTACATTTAAAATAACTTTAATTAAAACTTAACACAGCATGTAATTATATTATTTATAGGTTTGACTTAATATTAAAACAAAAATATTTATATTTCCTTCTGTATTAACTGATTAAAATTAATTTTATTACGATGAAAGTCCTCTACGCATTTAATTCACCGATGTTTGACACTTAACTAAATAAAAACATCAAAACAAAGTACTAACACATGCATACAAACAAACATGCATTCAATAGGCGACAATGTTGTGTTTATATTCTTCCTGCACTTATTTACAACAACAACGGTAAAGAACTCTCTTTTTAAGTATAGATTTATTGAAGGTGGTTTTAGGCGGTATGTATTTTGCAGTGTGCTTGTCAAATTTTGCACTGCAAAATGCATACACGTCGTGTAAAAGCAAAAAAAAAGATGCTTCTGCAAATGTCAGCCTGCATTTACAGTGTAAAATTTTCAATTTGAGCATGTTCTATTTTCATCTGACAAAGCACCCGCAACCAACTGTTTTGCAAGTTATGTTTATGACGCCAAGAACATGTGACTCAGCAAATTTATATTTATTATTATTTTATTATAATACAAAACTTGTATTATCCCTGAAGAAGCTATCCATTGTGATAGCGAAATATTGGAAATAAATATATATAAATAAATTAAATATTTTCATATAAAATTCAAGTGGCCTTATTGCTTGTAAAAAGAAACTATTAAATAAAAAAAAATGTATTAAACAAAACAATAAATCTGTAATAATCAAACTTTATTGAAAACACGTATTTATACATATTAAATTTTATTTAACCTTAATACAACAATTTTTGGCTCCATGTGGTACATTTTCGCTTTAACTCTTGCTTAATTTTTTTATTTTTATATTTTTTTATTGCAATAATGCTGCAAGTTTTTAATCCATATTTTGCAAACTATATTTGCAAAAACACAAAACTCCCGCAAAAATACTCATAACAAAAACAGCTGTTGTCTTCTATTGTAGATTATGTCACATGAAACTAAAAACCGAGATGTGAAAACAAAAATTATAAACTGCCTGTAAATTGCCAATTTTGACAGACATGCACAATTTCATACACTGTACACTGCAAAATACATACCGCCTAAAACCACCTTTAAAGAGATGTTGTTATGGTTTTTTTTCAAAGTTTGTCTTTATTTTTAATATTTAAAATTTGTTATGATATAACAAATAAATATATTTCATGACATCATCAACATTGTGTTTTTCTAAGCCTAACTTTATTATTTAAATACAAAATCAACGTTCAAATAATTAAACTACTTAAGTATATTAATAGGTTATTATTAAAAATATAAAAATAAAAACAATCTAACAACAACTTTAAATACACAATTAATTATAATAATATTATTGTAAATATTCAATCAAGCATTATAAATTAACTGCTTTTGTTTATACCATTATTTTTATTTAAAACATAAATTACTTAATTAAAAAACAAATAATAGTACAAGTGTTACAATTATAGTTATACAAAAAAGAGTTCAGTGTAAAAACATTATAAAAGACAAGATTTTGACAACTAATTTTATTATTTTTTAACGCCCGTAATCTGAACTTTTCAACAAAAATTTTTTTAAAAGCAATTTCCATGCAAAAGTTTTGAAAATTTTATCACTGTTCAAAGAAATTTTTAATATTTTTCTAAACAATATATTAAACAATTTTCATATTTCCCATTTATTTACAATTTTCATAGTTTATCAGGTTTTTGACTTAAGCCCTTTAAATATTTTATTTATGATAATTGATCTTTTAAGTATTTACAACAAACAACAAACTTTTATTTTTTTTTCATATTTTTATATTTAGCTCAAAATGAAATAAACATATGTATATGTGGCCATATTTTTTATATTATTTAGAAACTGGCATAATGAACGGTCCACAATTTCATTAAAGTCGTTTACTTTTCAAAATTTAATATGCCTAAAAAGTGGGCCTTTTTTTCGATCTCTAATTTAAGCTTAGAAAAAGTTAGCAGGACAAATGTTTAAATATTGTTTATATTTGGTAAAACATTTTTCCATACCACAACAATTTTTTATTTCTATTATTAGCCCTCTAAGAATTTTTACGAAATTTTACTTTTGATATATTATTTTTCATATAATGCAGACTTGTTGGCGAATTATATTTAAATAAATAATTTTAAGATTTTAAAGTATTATAAATATTATAAATAAAAAAAAAATAATTAAATAAATGTATGTCTGTAACGTGTTAATTATGTAAGTTGAATTAACAACGAATCAATGAAATCTGTGGTTAATTATTTAATTGTTAAAACAAATACAAAAATAAATAAATGAAATTAATTAAATAAAACAATAAAACGATTATATATATATAAGTATATTTAACAATAAAAAAATGTTATTTTTCCCATTGGGGAAAAAGCACTAGAGTGGCAGCATTGATTCGACATAAAAACAAACTAATAGTGGAAGGCCAATGTAAGCGGCACTAATGTCCACACTTATTTAAGCTGATTGTCGCCCGCGACCGCATGCCGCTTACATTGGCCTTTCACTATAAGCCGGAACTGTTATATGATGCAAATAGTTATTAAAATCACAAATGTTTGATTACAATTCTGATAAAAGTAGAATTTTGTAAATTTTTCGCTTTAAAATCTGCTATTAAATAAACAAATAACAAAGTTTGCCTCTTTGGAGCGACCAAAAGTTAAAAATGATTTTACTTCAACGATTTTTCAACCAAAGTTGAGGTAAATGAAATTTATTTACGGTTGGACTCCTGAAGAGAACCTTAATTTGTTAGTTTTGTTCTTGAGTTCGAAGTTGTATTATTATTAATACAAAAAAATAATTTTTTAATCATGTTTACCTAAAATTGTTAAAAAATATGTCAAGAACGTATTATAAAAAATTTAGCACATTTTTTTTTGTCATTTTATAAAACAATTTCGATTTTTTAAACTGCTGAACTTTTTGAGAATTTGGTCACATTTATTTATTTATGGCCGTTGCTACACGTACAGTGATGCCTTTTAGCGTTTTTCGTTGTTATGTCATAGATGGGAGCACCTGTTAAAATGACATACAAAATCTCAAAGAATTGCCATTTTTTTTTAAGTTCGTTTAAATACAACGAAGTCGGTTCTTCTTAACAGCAATCCAGCCAGCAGCCACAATGGAAGACGCCGACGGAGGGCGACAGAGAGAAAGAAGAACGACGACGCAGGCAAAAAAGCAACCAATCCACCAACACAACACCATCAACCATTTGGGGGGGCAGGCACATACACAGGAAGAAAAATGGCTGGAGTGACGAGAAAATAAAAAAATGCCCCCTCCCCACTCAGAAAGAAATTTTTTAAAAAAGTGGTGGTTATAAAAAATCGTGGTGTGTATAAAAATCGTGCTGAGTTTTTAGAAATTCACCACAAATACCGTTATTCGAAATTTCAAGGTCATTGAAAATTTGTCATCCTAAATGTAGGCAATGAGGTCGTTTTACAGTGCTACGGGGCGGTTGCTGCTGAATTAGCTAACAAATATATAAAGAGAAAGAAACACACTCATACAACACTTTTAAAAAGTCACATAATTTTTTGTTAATTATTTTATTTAGTGTGTATAGGAAAGTGGAAAGAAAGTAAATACAGAGTGGGTGGGTTCTTTAAAATTTGTTTGTCTACATTTGAATAAAAAATATAAAAAACACTCTCTTATACATTTTTTTAAACTACTTGACGCTTTTATTTTGCAAATAAAAGGAATCCGGTTATGTGGTGGTTTTCCTCTTTGGAGCCACCAAACGACATTTTAACTAAAGTTGAGTTAAATGAAATTGTCAAATGTTAATAAAAGAAAAAGAAATTGCAATAAAAAATTTCTCCCTAAATAAATAAACATCTCTAAAATCAGAAATTTTTTATATTTTTCCAAAATTCCTCAATACCCCACTCTCATCTACATACATATAAATTAAATCTGTTACAATCATGAATGAATCCTATTAATTCAACAAAAAATTCATTCATAAATTGGTCCATTGAATATACTAAAAAAGTAACAAGGAAATCAAACAAAAGCAAATGAAACATCAATGAAAAATAATAACAACAAATGTAACTCTCAAGCGGGTACATGCAAACTCTAGCAAAACCATATGGCCCCCTACGACATTCAACAGTTTATTATTATTATTTTCTCCTAAAAATACAATTTGTTGACAAACAAAACCACTAATAATAAAAAATAATAATATACCAACCTAGCAACACGTGTTTAAAATTATAAATAAGAAAAGTAAACTTTTAGGCGCAGGCGTATTTAACGTACAGCAAAGCAGCTAAAAGAAACAACCACTTATTGTCAAACTGACAAGTGACAGTAAAAAAAATTATTGATTTTTCATTAAATGAAAAAAAAAACAAGCATACATTTATTTGTATACACCTTCTTGTTGCTTATTGAAAACATAAATAAATACACACAATTTAAAACATTTAAATAAAAAATATAAAATAAGGCCTATCCTAAGGAGGTTTAAAGATTTAATTCCAACTAAATGTAGTTTATTAACAGAAAAGAATATAAAAGCATACAAACCCCCATACATAGGCAGTGAAAAAAGAAAGCAAGAAAATAATTTTTTTCCAACCAACATATTTTTCCGGTTATGATAAATATGCGACCATATGTGCCCTCAAATCGTATCGCCATACGCGATTCCATTGATGAAGACATAAGCGACGATATAGATGATGAGGTATTCATTAAGGATTCAAAAACATCAAAGGTTTGTTTTGTCCTCTTTTATTTATTTACATATGTATATACATCCATATGTATGTATGTGCATATGTATTTCTTTCATTATTTGTTTATGAAAATAATCTCTTTAAAGATGAGCGAGGAGAAGGGCTTAAAGCGTCCTTTAATGGCACCCAGACGTAAGCATGGCAAATTTCACAACTCGGTGCCCATAATGAAGAAACATCGCCGCTGCGGTTGGCGTTGCTGTGAACCCTTTTGCTATGGCTTGGCTGCTTTGACCATTATTATAGCCTTGATTAGCTTGATAGCTTTAATTTTAACCATGGTTCCTGTGTCCATGCAAAAAATCAAATTCTGGCTGCATCATCCACAAAGTTCACCCTCTTTACCGCTGGCCCTAAGCGATGATGGCCAGAAATCCTATGGCGACAGTATGGGCAGTGAATTTGTGCCTTGCACCCAGATCAGTGTACAAAAGCTATGGTCACGCACTTTCCCACGCATGAACAGCGAGAGTCCGGTGCGTAAGGCTGATTTGAATGGTGATGATGTGTCGGATATAGTATTTGGTTTTGGCGTCGATGACAATATCCAGTATGAGGGCTATCCGTTGCCGAAATGCAAGAGTCCAATACAGGGTGATGAGGTGCCCTGTGAGGGTGGTGTTATAGCGGTGAATGGTGTCAGCGGGGATTTGTTGTGGCAAACTTGGAGTGTCGCAAATGTGTTTTCGCTGCTGTGTACGGTGGATATAAATCTAGATGGTTATCCGGATTGTGTGGCGGCTGGGAGATTGGGGGTGAGTTAAAATACATTTATTGTGCTAGGATGTGGAAGGAAAAGTGCTTGGACAAATTGTGGTTTGTATTAAAAACTCACTTTTCTTTCGACATCGTGGAACTATCTGGGGAAATTATTAATTTTTAGGAAATTTGCTTTTACAGTCAGTGTCAAAATTTAGTATACAGAATGCCTTTTCATCTATGAAGCAAAATATTTTTATAGAATAATTATTAATTTCATAATCGAACTGTTAATTTTTATTTCTTGATAAATTTTAGTTAGGCTCGAGTTCATTAAATTTAATTTTCATTAAATTATTTTTACTGAAGTTAGGAATTACAACTTGAAAAATTTATTATTAAAAATTTTTTTTGATAATTTTTCTTGACTAGGATTCGAACCTGGGTTGTTGAAATTTTTAATAATAAATTTTTCAAGTTGTAATTCCTAACTTCAGTAAAAATAATTTAATGAAAATTAAATTTAATGAACTCGAGCCTAACTAAAATTTATCAAGAAAGAAAAAAAAAAAAAAGCAAAATATTTTTATTATAATAAGAAATATGGGTGTATATAAGTTAGAAGAATCAACTTTAAATTTAATTTTAGGTTTAATGTTTTCTTAAATTTAAAATTAAAATAGATTTAATGGAAATTTTGTGGGAAGAAGAAATTAGTACCGGAGAGAAACAATCAAAAATTTGTATATTTATACAGTTGAAAGAAAAGTTGATTGAAAAGTTGCTTCTAGGCGCCTTTTCATGGAATTTATTTTTTTTTATATAATTAACAAACACAAACTGCCAAGCTTTTGGCTTATCTGCAGAAAACACCCAGAGTCTTTGGCGGGAATCGAACTCGCAACCCTCTGATTGATAATCTGGCACACTATCGCCTAGTCCATCGGGGCAAGAGGTTCAGTCACATCTTTAGTAATCTGGCCGCACGCTTCCGTTAAAGCTGTTCGGAGTTCGTGTTTGGATAAATTATTTGCTTAGGCACGTTGTACAATAGCCGCTACTTGATAATTTTGGCGGTGTGTTTTGGTTCGTTATCTTACTGAAAGACCCATGGCATTTTAATACCTAAATTTTTAACACTTGCTTTCAAATTGTCCTTTAAAATTTTTAAATAGTCTCTGCTATTCGTTGTACTTTCAATGAATACAAGTTTACCTGATCCTGCAGCTGACATACAACTCCAAACCAACACTAAGGTTTTGTGGAAGCAGCTCACTATTTCTTGTTCTCCAGATAATTTCTCTTGATTTTTACCCAAAAATCTCATATTTACTCTCATCGTTAAATATTGCGGATAGGTTCAGTAAGCTTTTGCAAAGTCTTTACGTTTAGTATGGTTTACTGCAGAAATATGTGTTTTTTTTTCTAGTCAGTCTTCCTTGAAGTCCATGGTCATTTAGTTGTCTTCACCTCTTTGTCAATTAGAGAGCGTGGTCGACCGATATGTTTTGCAGTTTTGGTGCTTCCTCTTCCAATACCTTTTTGAACAGTTGGACCAGCTGTTGTTCACAATTTTAGCACTTTTTATGAGAGATTTGTCGTTGCTTCCATGCCACACTAATAATTCTCTAATCTGCACTGGTAAAGTCTTTCAAGTCTATCCAAACATTTTATATAAAAAAAATTTAAATATAGACTTATTTTAAAGATATTACTATACAGAAATTATTTCTCGCTGTATATATGTATGTATACTAAATGTTGATTCTGACTGTATATAATATTTTAAGTTTAATATTTTGTATGATCTATGTAAACTGCTTTAAAATTTCTATTTAAAATAAATTAACTCCCTTATTTCCAGATGATTTTCGCCATCAACGGCCGTAATGGCAACAACATTTGGGAATTCCGTGAGGTAGAAGTAGAGACCAACTCCCCCATAGTCATGGACCTTTACACCATTAACATAGTACGTGATTTAGATGGTGATGAAATCTCCGAAATATTAGCGGTACATCTTGAAGAACGCGAGGAATCCAAAGCAGGCCATATTAAAGTGATATCGGGTAAAACGGGTAAAGTTATACGCACCATACCGACACCCTTTAAGGAGGAGGTATTTGTGCCCGTGCAAATAATCACCAAAGAAGATGGCACCGAACTGTTACTCATCATAACGGGTGGCCAGAGTACAGCGGGTGGTGTATATTCCATACGTTTGTTGTCTTTGATGAAATTTACCAGCGAAAAAGAGTTTACTCCTCTGTACCAGCATAAATATTCGGGTTTAATGGTGCCCTCGGTCCTGACCGATATTACCGGAGATCATGTGGCCGATATAGTGGTGTCTTCCTTTAATTCCACTGTTATGGCTTTTGATGGCCGCAACTTTTCCATGTTGTGGAATTTCACATTTCCCTCGAGTGAAAGTGTTAGTGCTATAGTGCCGGGTCATTTCAATCATGATAATATTACCGATTTTATGGTGAAATATAATACTGGCCCTGGATTTCCAGTGTATTATTATTCGCAAACTACTATATTGGATGGCAGAAATGGAAAACCTTTGCTGGATGCCATGATGACAGATTCGGGAGGTTCGAATAGTTTATTGGGTGGTGTTTCGATATCGCAGACCTTTGGTGGTGATTTCTTTTTGCACTGGCAAATGCAATGCAGAGATAAATATGAGGCCAAGGATGCTTATGAATTTATACCGGGTAAGAAGGAAGCATAAATGCACAGAGAAAATTAATTCATTATGACCACAAAATTTATGGCCAATTACTTGATTTAGTAGACAGAAATGCTATCTGGAACCTTAAAATACTCAAATACAAACGATTTTTTGTTCCCGAAATTAAAACATTGTAACTACAAAGAGAAAAATTCGACTGGCCAAACAGTCGTTAGTCAAAACTTATTTCATATCCTCCATGTTTTTATTCGTCTTAACTATTTCAGCTTAATATTTACTTTCATTTACAGACAGTGACATAATCCTGCAGGCCCGAGCCGATACTTGCCGCTTAAGGTACAACACTTCAAGTGTGGTCAAACTATATGCTATAGCTCGTCATATTGAACCACCAGGCGCAGTATTATTCAGCACAGGTAGTTTTTTCTTTTTCAAATAATTAAAGTCTACTTGTTTTACTATACGAGTAATTGCTTTCTTTTTCAGATGATTTGGAAGTGCATTTAAATCGCACCCAACATGTTAACCTAGTCACTGCTCACAAAACACCCAAGTCGCCGCTAAAGCATCCCAAATTATTGAAAAAACTCTTGGCTAATAAGGAACTATTGGAAAAAGTTGTGGCCGCCGAAAAACTGGAGAGTTTAGAAAAGTCCAAGAATCAATTTAGACAGGAGACGGCTCGTAATCGTCTATTGTCACCGGAGCTGATACAAGAGGCTTTAGAGAAAAATGAACCACCCGTGGTGGATACTTACGAAGCTCTGAAGCAACTGAGTTCACCCTATTATGGGAATGTGGGTTATGGAGGAAATTCACCAGCTTTAAGGGAATTTGTAAGTAAAACTTAGCTGTGTCGTACTTGTCAGCTTCCAAACTAGTTAGAATTAAACAAAAATACCCGCATTTGGATCTCAGCTGCAAAACTGCATAAAACAGTGTTAATTAACACATTTTGTTTTTAAGCAAATAAAAATATTGCATTCCAAATTGTCTTTATAATTTCTTCCTTTTCTTCACCTTTAGCAAAAAGACTACGATGTCATCGAACAGCAAAGAGTTCCCGAGGACTACGAGAACACCTATCCCGATAGTGAGGTACCGCAAATAGTGCCAGCCAACGAACATCCCATACGTTTGCGTACGAAATATCCCGGCAATCGAGATATACGCAGTGATGTACCCACCTTTGATGAAGATTCCAATTCCACCGCAAGTCTACCCACTGGAGGAGTTCCTCAAAATAACCTCGACAAAGATGAGCCCCTGAGTTTATGGGACTTAGAGAGAGAGAAAGAAGAAAGAGATGCCATGAAAAAGCAGCAGCAACAGCAACAAAATTACGAAATGCAGGAGCAACAACAGCTGCAAAATGCACAAATTGAAGATTTACTAGGTGGAGTAGCGGTTGAAAAACGTAAGAGAAAAGTGGAAAGCGTAACAAATGAAAATGATGACTGGTTCTTGGCTTCGATATCATCGACGGGTGTTTTAATGAAATCTTTAAATAATACCCGATCCAGCATAGATTTTGCTTTCGTTTTAAATATAAGAGAATCAGAGGCCTATCCACCGTTATTTAAGCCTCAGGATTTAAATTGCGTGGAAGAGAAAATTAGCGCCTATAAAAGTTAGTTTAAAAACATCTAAAATATTTAATATTTAAACAAAATTTAACGCAATTTCTTCTAGGCTATACTATGGACAATCAAAGAGCTTTGCGCAAACAATTCCTTAAACAATGCCTTAATGAGCGTTTGGTCAACATTAATCCCGACTTGCCCAAATTCGAGTCACAATTGGTGGTCACACGCTTAAGCATTACCTGCACCTGTCGTTCCCTACAACCCGGCGAGGTATGCTCCGAATTGGATGATATCAAACAACAAAAATGGACTGAATTCATGGGCAATGATGGCAATGGCTTTTATAGAAATTGAACACAATTTCCATAAAGTTTTGGTGAGGGAATAAACCAATTTTATATAAACGAAAGGTTGAATAATGTTAATTATTTGGAAAATGTAATTTATGGATTATAGACACAAAAACAACAAATAGATTTCCTTAATTAGGCAGATTAGGTTCATTGGTTAGTTTTCTTTTTATTTGGAAATTTAAAATAAGCACAATATTTTATATATAGTTTTATTTAAATCCTTTTTTGGATTATGATATACATACATATGTATATGTATATACATATGTGTATTGATTTAAGTTTAATTGATGTATGTTTTATTTTTAATATTTTTTAATATTTAAAAAGATGTAGCATTTAGCTTCATTATTATGTATAAACAACATGAAATAAATAATAAAGAAAAGAAAATACATTATTAAAGATTTTATTAATATTAAAATATGATAAAATAACAAAACAAAAGAGAGAGTTTTATTGAAGTCAAGTAAGAGTTTATATTCGGCTGTGCCGAATCTTATATGCCCACCACCAAATCACCTATTATGGAGATTTATAAGAGATTTACGTGCATTTAAGTGATTTCCGGAAGCAGACTTTCTATACTGAAATTTGATACGACAATTTAAATGTATTATCTGAATATGCTTGTCCAATTTCAACTTGATAGTCATTTTGATAAGTGATTTATGCGAATTTTAGTAATTTTAGGAAGTGGAATTTATAATGGGGCTACGGTCAAATATGGACCGATCATCACTATATTAAGACGGACGATTTTTATATATGAATGGACAATTGAACTTAAACTGGATAATGGTTTTTACAAGGGATTTATGCCCATTTAAGTGATTTTCGCAAATTGATGGAATTGACTGAATTGAATTTCGTTTTACAATTTCTTTTTACATGACACTTATTTTTGCTGAATTGTGTATTAATATTTAAATTTTATAGGCATTTATTCATCATTAAGCCATATTTCGGGAAGATATTTGTATGGGGGCTGTGAGAAATCATGGACAGATTCTTACTATTTTCCTCATTCTTTCTTCTTTTATCATAAAAATAACGTGTACAAAATTACATTGCAATATCTGCAATATATTTAAAAAATTGCACGAAAAATGTTTAAAAATATTAAATTTTGGTTGTCTTACATTTTGGCCCATAAATCTTGTTCTACTATACCGATTTTGCTGATTTTCAATACCAAACTGGGTAGAAGAGTTATAAACGTTTTTTTTTGTAAACTTTGTTGATTTTTGTTGTGTCTTTTGAACGTGAGAGTGTTTTACACAGACAGGCAGACAGACGGGCATAGCTCAATCGACTTAGAATTCCAAAAGCACTAAGAATATATATACTTTGTTGGGTCTCAGATGAATATTTCTCAGTGTTATACACGGAATGACAAACTTATATATACACCCTCATTCACCACTTATGGTGGTGGAATGTGTAAAAAGAAAGAAACTTTATTATTATAGAAATAATTATGTGTGTAATTTCAAGAGTCCCATTATACTGTTCTCATAATAGCCAGATTTCAAAATTACAATTTCGACTTTGTACACACTTTTTGCCATCACTTTAACCTTTAATAAATTAAAAACATTTGATATTAGTTTCTTCTCATACTTGTTAGATTTTGAAAAATGACCCCCCTGTAAATAGAATTTGAGTAACGATTTTGTTTTTAAAACAAATATGTACACATATTTTGGTTTCCTGTAAATCAATTTCGCAAGATTTACTATATTTCAATGCACAAAATCAGCGATTTACAGAATATCAATTTGTTTTTGAAAATCACCCGGGTTTGCGAACGTTTTTATTTAAATTCCGAAACATGTAATTCTGTTTTATAATTTAATCAAATATTTCGCAATTATTACTATAATAAATACAAAACTTTAAATGTCATGAAACAAACAAAAATGTGAATTCTTTACACTTTATTTCGTGTTACAAATTATACAGAAATTTTAAATGCAAGAAGTTTTTCTTATAAATTTATAATCTGCAATTATATTTTGCTTCAAAACAAATCAAATATTATGTGTACTTTTAATACTTTATAAATAACTCTTACCTTTTGAAAAAAAAAACTAAACAATATGTGTAAATTCTAACAAACGTTTATAAATGAATAAATAAATTTGATTTATTTTAACAAAAACTAAATTTATTTAAACACCTATGACCAGCCAACTATTGTGATTGTTTTTGTTTAATCTAACGGCTATTGTGATTGTTTTTAAAAGCTAACGTGTTGCAGTGATTGACTGGTTAAAACAAAAAGCAGCAAATGTCAATTTGTCACAACAGCATTTTTTATACTCTGCAAGCCTGTGCCGGATTTTTTTCTAACACAAAAGACTTAAAAAGCAGGAACTTTTTCGCAAATAGTTGTGTTAAAAAATTTTGCCAACATTTATTATGTTTTAAGTGTATATAACGTAAGCAAAAGAATACAATCACTATGGGTATATTAGATAAAATTGCTGAAATCGAAAGAGAAATTGCCAGAACACAGAAAAATAAAGGTAAATGAATGACTGCTGAGGTAGAAAAATCTTAAAGAAAAAGAAATGAGGTGGCCACTTTTAAAACAAGGTTATAATTTCAAATTGGGTTTTTCTGTTTATTTCGCCTTTTCCAGCCACCGAATACCATTTGGGTTTATTGAAGGCCAAATTAGCGAAATATCGTTCGCAATTGTTGGAGCCGTCGAAGAAGGGCGAAAAAGGTGAAGGCTTTGATGTGTTAAAGAGTGGCGATGCCAGAGTGGCTTTGATTGGTTTTCCTTCGGTGGGTAAGTCAACGCTGTTGTCGACGCTAACAAAAACTGAATCGGAAGCGGCCAACTATGAGTTCACAACGTTGACCTGTATCCCGGGTGTGATTGAGTATAAGGGTGCGAATATACAATTGTTGGATTTGCCGGGTATTATTGAAGGTGCTGCACAGGTAAGGGGTTTATATATGGTTAAATTGAGGTTGCAATGCTTTTAAAATAAAGGCAAATGTTGAAAAAAATTCAAAAATATTTTGCGAGAGTTTATTCAACGATAAATTCAATTCCATTGAGAGCTGAATGTGATTGACAACACATATGTCTACAACATGAATGTCAGCAAAACTTGTTAAAATTACTAAAGTGGGGGATTTATAATCAAAAACACATATGCAATATTTATCAGCATTTACACAACTAATTATCTTTACTTTCCAGGGCAAAGGTCGCGGTCGTCAAGTTATTGCTGTCGCCCGCACAGCCGACTTGGTTGTCATGATGTTGGACGCCACTAAGCCCAATGTTCATCGTGACTTACTGGAACGGGAATTGGAGTCGGTGGGCATACGTTTAAATAAACGTAAACCAAATATATACTTCAAACAAAAGAAAGGTGGCGGTCTAAGTTTCAATGCCACCTGTGCTCTAACTAGCTGTAATGAGAAAATGGTACAAACCGTACTGCACTCCTTTAAGATCTTCAATGCTGAAGTGTTGTTCCGTGAAGACTGCAGCGTCGATGAGTTTATCGATGTGGTAACAGCGAATCGAGTATACTTGCCTTGTCTTTATGTCTACAATAAAATCGATCAGATCTCTATCGAAGAAGTAGATCGTTTGGCTAGAGAACCCAACTCTATAGTGGTTAGTTGTAATATGAAATTAAATTTGGATTATCTATTAGAGGCGCTGTGGGATGCCTTGCAGCTTATTAGAGTTTATACGAAAAAACCAGGTGCACCACCAGATTTTGATGATGGTTTGATTTTGAGAAAGGCAAGTCTTTAATAAATTGATAACTATTATTATTAATTTCAATATTTGCTTTATTACAGGGTGTTTCCGTGGAGTATGTTTGTCATGCTATTCACCGTACTTTAGCCGCTCAATTTAAGTATGCCTTAGTCTGGGGTACTTCCACCAAGTACTCACCCCAACGTGTTGGCATTAGTCATATAATGGCGGATGAAGATGTTATACAAGTTGTTAAGAAATAATGAATGACTTTCTTTTTTTTTGCATTTTCCGTTCCAAACCAATTATCACCAGTACTCTACCACTTTCAACCTTTCTTTAGTTTATTATTAATTAATTCATCAGTTTTGTTTTACCAACAAAACGGCCCGAAATTTGATTGAAGAAAATTTCACGTCTTTACCTGCTGCGCTTTGGCTTTACTGAAAATTAATATTAAATATTATATCATAATTGAAATTCTATGGAAAATGGGGTGAGATCTTGTGGTTTTGTTTTGTATCAGAGTTACACAACTAAGCAGCGTTCATTTTATTTTATTTAAACCTACTCCCCTGTCTCTATATATACATACATATGTATATATATAAACAAATTAGAACTCAAGGAATAATAAATGATATTTAACAAAATAAGCATGTTATTCAAACATCATATCTAAAAAGGTAGTTGTTAATTGTTTTATAATTATATTTTCTATATTAACTATTTTTTGCATTTATGTAATGTTTATGTAACTTTTTGTTTTTATATAGAATGATATCAAGTAACAAAGAAATTCAAGATTCAAAATTCAAGATTCTATTTAATATGGTGTGAAATTCAGGTTTACAACAAAATGTTCAAGACTTATAAACTTAAGAATTTGTTTAATATGGAGTGTAGTAAGGTAAGTTGGATTTCCAAAATTATTATTAGGAGTTAAATTGATTTGTATTCCTTAAATCGAATATTACGAGAGATGAATTGTGTCAGTATATTTTCTACTGTTCTATAAATCAAGCAATTTCCAAAAACGAATATTTGTAACGTTGATGTTCTCGAAATCGCTGGAGAATTTCTCTTCTAAGTAATTTATTTGTATTAAAGAAGAAAAGCTTTCTAAGTAATTTTATTCAGAACAAGAATTAATTGCTGTTAAAAACTATTTGTATTGAAGAAAAAAATGCTTTGGTTAAAAAAATATTTTTCGAATTCTACAGTGGTTTTCAGATGCACTAAAATGTTATAAAAGCTATTAGGAAAAAAAGAAAGTAAATTGTGTGAAAAACAAAATTACTTTACAGACCCCTTTAAAATACCTTTGATTCAATATAAATTTTTGTCTATGTAAAAAAAATTTAATATTTGAGTTTCGAAAAATCGGGAAAGTTATAGTTTCTTTTTTTTTAAATTCCGATATTTTTGGTTTTCTGTTTTTATTTTTATCACTCGACTGCATTGATCGAGCAGTAATTTAAAAAAACTCGTCAAGAAATAGTCTAGTGTAGTCTAACCGAACGATCTTGGTGGCGTTCCTTACGTTGCATGCAACTGGAACTATATAACCTTCGCACTTAACGGTGATGGCATCACCAACGTCGTTTTTAAAATGCAATTGAAAACATTGTTTGCTTTCAGAAACTTTATTAAGAACAATAGTTAACTGGTTTTAAGAATGATTGCAATGGAAGAAGATAGAACCGAATCACTCCATTTAAGCTTAAACAAAACTTTAAAATATTCACAATTAATGCTTCACAAAGACCTTAAAATGATTCACGATCAAAACTTAAATAAGACCTCCAAAAGATCAATCATTAAAATTTAACTTAAGCTATATAAGACTCCAAGAATAAATCTTAACTAAAAATATATAAAGATCCAAGATTAAGTATAACTTTATAAAGATCCCTAATAAATGTTTTTCTAAATCGAATTCCATTTGAATTCTAAAACGATTTCGATCCAAATCGATTGCTATAATTTGTTTCCTGGATTAATTCAGCATGTTTATTAATTGTACACCAGAAAATAATCTGTTTCCATATTATAATCGATATTGGATTCCGGAAAATAAGCCCAACATTTATTTGCTTTTAATCCTCACTGAAAGTTCCCATATAATCACCCCTATCGTGAATAAAAATTCCACGTGAAATTTGTTCACTTTTCACATTTTTCCTATTTAAATTCAATGTTAAAAAAAAGGGAACACATTTCATGTGCAATTTTTATTCACGATAGAGGTGAATATGAATAGTAGTTCGCGGATAAACATTATCATGAATAACTACTTTTATTAGCTTCATGCAGCTTTCTCCCTAAAAAGTTTTAACAGTCGCTGATTTGACAATCTTAGAAAGTTTTCGTAACAGCACTGATCTTTTGATTTGTAAAAAGTTTTCAATTGTTTCAACAGTAAGTTAAACATTGTTTCTCCATTGTCTTTCCAGAACAATGATCCAATTGCAGTGGAATCACAAATGTTCCAACTCGTCCTTGTTCTAATATGAGGATTTCTGCAGTAGTTATTCAAACATTTAGATAATTTTTTTTTACATTTTAAAGCTATTATCGAAAGCTAACAATTGTTTTAAATCCAAATTTTTATATTAATTCTTTTACATTTTTAAATTCCTTTTGATATTTGTTCCTCCCCCCATACATTTATTGAGCACAAAATCTATATCGATTAATAAAACTCATTTTAACATTTTAAGTTATTTTCTTTCCAACTTAATCATTTTTAATTTACATTAAAAAATAAGTATCAAATAATGTACAAGCAAACCGACTTTTTAACTAAACAAAAAAAAAATCTCACACATTCACTTCCCAGTTTGTGTTGTTTGCCCCTTCGAAGCGGATGAATTTGAAAATGATTTACCAAAATTACTTATAGCAGTAATATTTGAAAATGGTGTGGGTCCCGCTGTAATACGTGTGGTATCCACTTTCGCCTCCGGATTATCGAGCTGAGCGAAAACATTCGTATTATCTCTTAAGCGATATTTACGCAAGTTCAAATATTGATCTTTTTGGGCCTCCACCTTCTGATGAATTTCATGTAAACGGCCAGCTAAAGAGATAAAACTTTCACTGATTTGACGAAAACCACGTTTAAGATCTTCGGGTGATACATTCTGTGGATTGGTTAGAGAATGCATGTGACGTTCGGTGAGGGCGATTTGTTGACGGAAATTTATAAGATCCTGTTCGTATTTGGCCACCAAATACTGAAAGAATTGAAAGGGAGCATTGTTTTCAAACTGCAGGCCCACTGGTGTGTCCTGAGTGCGTTGGGCCATTTCCACGGACTGTATAGTTTTGGAGGTTTCCTTGCGCAGTAGCTTAATGTGATTGTAGTTGGCCTCTACCGAATTGGATATTTCCTGCAGAGACCACTGTAAATTTAAGATTTCACCAGAGACATTGGAGAGTTTAGAGGTTGAGGTACGTCCTATGTCAGAGGACAAAGTCTTTTGAGTTTTTATGTGACTTTTAAGAGAATCAACAGTTTTGGCAATTTCTTCTGGCACTTGGGTCTCTTTCACTTTGATATCCTGTTTACTGTCGCCGGGCTTTGGTTTGCTAGAGCTTACATCTAAGCCACCCAAACCCACAAAGGGGGCAGGAGCTGTGGCTGGTGTAGCGGTGGTAGTGGTAAAAGGCTTGCCAAATAAACCTCCGGCGGTCGGCTGTCCTCCTAAGGTAGTTGTGGTGGTAGTGCCAAAATTGATGCTAGCTGAAGTTGTGGCCGCTGGTTTCATGAATGAGAAATTACTTCCTAGACCGCCACCCAAACCACCTCCTAAGTTCAGCGAAGGCATAGCCCCAGTATTTGCTGCTGAAGTAGCTACCGGTGCTGCAAAATTTAAAGAGGGTGCCGCTGCACTACTGGCTGTCTGCTGTTGTGCTCCAAAACCAAAACTTGTGCCTGCAGCAGCGGGTGCTGCTGAAGTTGCCGTACCAAAACTAAAAGAACTGCCACCAAAAGCTGGTGCTGCCGATGTTGCGGTAGCGCCAAAAGCAGGCGCAGCTGCCTGTTGAGTTGCTCCAAATGCTGTCGGTGCTCCAAAACCTGTTGTTTGTGTAGTGCCTCCAAATCCTGTAGTACTGCCCCCGAAACCAGTGGCTGGCGCTGCTCCGGCTGGCTTAGGCGCTCCAAATGAAAATGCGCTTGTTGCTCCTTGCGGTTGGACGGGTGTACTCGTAGCTGCAGCTCCAAAAGAAAATCCAGACATTTTGCTTTACGTTTATTTTCTTAAATTTATTTAACTGAAAAATTTTGTTTTGTTTCTTTACACCACTAATAATTTTAGTAAATTGCACAAACAAACGTAAACTACACGAGATTTTTTATTTTTTTTTGTTCAATTTAACTTTTTGTTGATACCCAGCTGTTTGATGTTCTCATTCACAATAGTATGGCATTGTGAGGGAATGTTATTAGTTGCGGTGAATGTTTGTGTACACTGAAAAAAATGTAGGGTTTGATTTAGTAACTAAATAGCAGAAAATACAGTTTAAATTTACCCCCTGGCCCACGATGTCGAACGATAACGTTCGCTTAGATAAGACTTAAGACACAAACTTGATTGTGGAATAAACAAACTTGATTGAGTAAAAAAATAGATACGATAAAAAGTTTGTGTCTTAAGTCTTATCTAAGCGAACGTTATCGTTCGACATCGTGGGCCAGGCGGTGAATTTTTTAAGGTTTATTAAAACTAATTAAACAAAATATTTAAGTTAAAATAGTTGACTTAATAATTAATTTAAGTTAAAATTAAATGGGTTTAACATTTTTTTTATAAAATATTTTTTATATTTTCCTTTCTTGCTTCCAGTTACTATTTAGTAATTTTATCTTTTCTCGATATTCTGTCATTGAGACCTGCATCCACAAATTATTGAACAATTTTTGCAGAATCTCGACATCCAACTTCTTTCCGGATTGCGTAAGCGAGCATATAAGGGTCTCGCTTTGATAAAATTGTGGTTCAATTATTGGAGTTTTTTTTTATAGAAAGCTGTGGTTTGCGTATGAGACTGATCCACTAATTAACCAATTTTACTCTGAGATCGTCCCGCATTATTAAAGTTTTTAATAATTTGTTTCTCTTATTTGAAGCTAATAATTATTCTGACAATATTTGCCAACAACAAATTTAGTTTTTTTAATTTTTGAAAAAAAAACTTATTTTTTTTTAATTGATAATGATTCCTTTAAATTTTCCTTCACTGTACATACAATTCTATTATATTTGAAATAATTGTATGAAATACTAAATAAATTTCTTATTACGTTTTGTACCTTCAACTATTTTCCCTAAATTTCGGTATAATTGGCAAAAATATTTTTATCGGTCAATGTGAATTTAATAAATCATCCATTCATAACTTTATATACACAATATGTGTTTTTTTTTATCTGTAAATGATAAGAAAATATAGAAAGGGAAATAGAAATAAAAATACACGAAAATAAAAACACCAGGCTAAATGAAAACGAAAATTAAAACTAATTAAAGATTTAGATAAAAATTGCCAATATCAAATTGGGTAATACAATATACTGAATCATATACTCATTTATGGCAGGGGCAATGATGCTTTATTGATTGACTTCCTAAATAACTAAAACGATTCTGTAAATGATATTTCACATGTATTGTATGTACGAGTATGTACATTAGAGTGTCTCGAAAAAAAAGAGTTCGCGGTAATGAAGTATTGTTGCAAGACAATTTCGAAAAAAATTTTTTTTTGTTTTTTTTTGCCGAAAGTAGGGGTCGCAAAATTTTAAAACGGGGTCCCTTCGACGCTACTTAAGTGTTCGCACGTAGTGAATTACCAAGGGTCGCCAAAATACATTTGAGATCGGACTATAAATGCCGATGATATGACAAAAAAATTGAAGAAGGTAACCCGTACGTTCGGCAAAAAAAAAAACAAAAAACATTTCTTCAATAGTTCTGTTGGATTTATCGAAAAACTTCCTTTACAAAAGTTTAATAATTTGTTGTGAGCTTTTATTTTCTGATATTAGGTTGGTACATTAGGGTGGTAGGAACTGAGATCTGGTGAGTAAATACTAAAACGGGATATTTGAGGCAAAAACATCGATATATCACACTTTGAGATCAGACTATAAATGCCGAAGATATAACAAAAAATGTATTTTGGCGACCCCTACTTTCGGCAAAAAACAAAATGTTTTTTTCGAAATTGTCTTGCAACAATACTTCATATTCGGTGGTGTACCGCGAACTTTTTTTTTTTTTGCATGTAAGGCGAGACACTCTAATGCACATTCATCCTACTCCCTCTTGTTTTTCACGATTTAAATTATTTGGCGGTAGAATAAATTAAAAGCTCATAATAACTAATGTATTATGCTGTTAAATGGTTTATAATTAAAGCGTTAAATTATGACTGCCATTCTGTCAGGGAATTAAGAACAAAAACTAACTATATAACAACGTTTATCAAGGAATACTAAACGAAAGTCTATTATCTCCTAAATAGACTAGATTTTTAGGCAACGGAATAAAACAAATCATATAACAATAAACATTTGGCAAATAATTGCAACTAAAAACTATGTATGTAGATAGATTTCACCCAAGAAAAGTTCAAACAAAAAGATCTACATAAATGATAAAGTACCCCAGCAAAACTAAAACCAAAACAAATGAAATACACATGAATGCATTCGTAAAACATTTACTCCGTAAACCAAACAACGCACGAACACACCCCCTGTTCTTCTTGAAAAAATTGAAATCATACAAGCCAAAAACTCAAAACCAACATATTACACCATTAACATTTGTGTGACCATTTTTGTGTACCTACCATTTTTAGGAAAATAATCAAATAAACATATTTAACCAACTAAACTCATACACTCACTGAATCTCTTTCCAAGCCATTCCTCTACTGATAATAATTTGAATGTTCTAAATGATAGCATTACTACCATCATTACACCCTCACCTCTATCTCCCTCTGACTCTGCTAACCTCATTTAACCGCTGAGCCTCTGTTTTTTTTAAGGTTTAACAAATTTGGCTAATCTCCAGAAAAACATATTATTTGTTGTTATTGTAAAAGTCTATGTTTATGTTAAATTTAAATTGAATTTGTGTAATGAAAACAAAAACTTTTTAACTCAAATTATTTTGAAACATTAAAATGAAAGGCTTATAGTTACAATGGGACTAAAACGAATTTTGAAACCAGTACCCGTAAAATAAACATTACGGCAGTGGTCGGCGTAAATATGGATTGTAATAACCTGTTGGGAACATTCTTTCTCTGTAGCAATCTTACTTGCAACTTGCTCTATGATATTATTGAAAGGTACTTTGTATAGCTCGTAACTAAGCAGATCAAATACATATGTATGTATGTTATTTTCGTACAGGCGAAAATCTTTACTGATATGCAACACCGTTATTTCGAAGTTGTGGTGATTATTCCGATAACATTCCCGAAGGAAATCAAGCTGTTATGCTATATACGAGGACTCCTGAGGGCAGTTTTTTTTTCGCAGCTTTTAATGTTTCACCAATATGTATCATTCAGCGATAGTGACGAACTGTTGAGCTTCTTGACCGCTCCTCTCCTCATACAGACCGAGCTCCTAATAGTCCTGCGAACGGCATCTTGGCACTGGGTGGTGACCACACTGCTAAACAGTCTCATAATTGCCAACTGACCGGCCGATAGTTTTTTTTTTTAGAGTCAACAACGTTTCTTTGTCTATACCAAAATCACTGTCGGCAAGTGCCTTAATACTTTGGAGATGATCCTTCAGTGTTTACGGGACTAGAGATAACCGTGAGATCGTCCTGTAACATATAACCTCGCTCCCGTTTTTAACCAGACGAAAAGGTTTAGCATCTTTGTCATAAACTTAAATCTTGACTCATGAAAGTTCTTCAGCATCACCACGAATATTCTATCTGGGCCAACGACCTTAGAAGTTTTGGAGTTTTTGTTCATCTTTGCCACTTTGCTAAGCAAGAAAGTTGTGTTTCGTCAATGACTAGAAAGTTGTGAATTTTGCGAACAACGAATCATCCGGATAAAAGCCCCTTCACATTGTTAACGATCGGAAATTGTGGTGTCGAAAACTAAATCAAACTCTTTTGTGGGATTAGTGAGAGAGAGATCTGGCTGTAGACCGCAGCTTGACAACTCCTGAGCTTATGTTGCAGTTCTTCAAATAATCTATCGAATGTCCTCGTTTACCAACCAGCTAATCTACAGGTATAGCTGAGCAATCCATGGATTGTTTGCGTCCGTCCTGTGAATCCGTACTAGTCACTTTTATTAGCAAAAACTGTTGCTTCGGCTAGGAAGTGCTACTCGATGGTCAATAAATTTTGAGCCCATTGTGACTAGGAAGTCTTAAATTCTGGTAATCTGGTCTCCTAGACCGGCTCAGTCACTAAATATGTTTTTGTGCCTCATAAATGCAGTTATCCTAGATGTCTTATTCTTGGGGCCGTTGCAGTTAAACTGCAAGATGGTCTGATGTCATCAGACTTGAGGAACACAATCTTAGGAGTCTGCTAGACTGGACATTGTGTGTATGGCTGGGTATCGTACGGTGTTGAAGTTGTCGATGACGAGCTATGTTGTCTATTAAGGCAGCGTGGTTTCTATTCGAGCAGTTCATAAACAAGCATTTCACCTTAGCTGATACCATGCAGAACCCCGGTTTTGTTCGTTGCATCGGAGTGTATGGCTGGGTTTCGTACGACGATGGTTTTTCAGATGTCGATAACAAGCTATATTCTCTTAATAAGGCACCATGGTGCAACATAGCTGTCCATCCATTCTATCTAGTGGTTCAGATCCGAACAGTTCCTTAAATGGCTCGACATTAAACAAGCATTATACATTAATTGAGACTCAATAAATTCGGCGCTGCATTGCGACAGTTATTTGCCAAGTGAACTTCAGTCATTCAATCAAATCGAGACAAATTCATTTTGTGAATAAGTGTGAACAAGTCCATAGCTCGTCAAGTTGTGGGTTATATTCATTGTTCGATTCTTGCTTTGTTCATGTTAAATTCTCTTAATACCCAGTCTAGTTCTCCTCCATGTTGTGACATTCATAATATACCTTCTAATTTACTGTAATTCCTGTGATAAGAAAATAATCTAAATATCGTTTTTTCCGAAATGCCAATAATGTTCTTTTCATCTCTGTGCTCTTCAGCAAAATTTCTGACAAAAACTCCTTACAATTGAACAACTCTTTATAATTCCTTCTATGCATTCCTAGGTTTCTGATTTTCATTGTTAGCAAACAACAAATTTAAACTTATACCTATCTATCTCTTCTTGTAATGATTTTGGTAAACGTTTAAAAAGCACTTTCCCTTTTTTCCGATATGATGAAAACAGCAAGCAATGAGTAAATGGAACAAACAGCATTTGCCCCCTTCATATGCAGATTGTAAAAGTCAGTTTGTTGTTGACTTTAAACATACGAGTACTTACTCCTTTTTGAACTTCTTTCCCCTTTAGTTATATTTGTTTTTTTGGTGTTTTTTTTTTTTGCAAAAATGTATGCCACATAATATTTTCCGCAATTATCTTTACGCAGTAGAGCGCATACATTCTAAAGCCCCTTCACAACACAACAAAGGAAGCGGCTGGATGAGAAAAGCAGAAACAGAGGTAGAAGTAGAAGTAGAAGGCTGCAGGAAAGTATTCAAAATTTTACGCGTTTTTAAATTACAACGGGGCTTTTGTTTAAAGGATTGAATAATTTCATGGTATTAAATTATAGTTACAATAAATAAATCCTTGTGTCATGTTTTGTGGGTGGGCAATAAATATTTAGTTGGGTGCTTTATTTCTGCTTTGTTTTGAACGTCAAGTATTTTTGTAGATTTCCTGGGAGGCTGAGAGAAATTGTTGAAGATAAATAAGGAAGCGCTTATTTAGGGTTTTTCTTTTTAATTTGTTTTCAGTAATGAAAGTCCTTAAGGCTGTTTGTTACAAGCAATTCTAGCTGTGGTTAGTGGAAGTGTCTTTTTTACTAAGCCTTTATATATAAAACAATAACTGTAGAAACATTTGCAGCCCTTATTCCCCGTCTTAACAAGCCATTTTGTTTACATTAAAAATTTCTTGTCGGCATATAAATTTTTCTGGTTTAGACAACTCATGTCGATGTTATGTTCTTGTTTGAATAACATTGTCTAACGTTGGTTCGCACAACTATGTCTGCTGTTGTGACTCAGCTGTTTTGCTGGTCGGTGTTGTTTTGTCCTGGCGGAATCATCGGGACAATTGTATAATTAACACAAGCACTTAAACTTGGTTATTGCGGAGTATTGGAGAACACAATAAACAACTGCCTTGTTTAGTTAAATTATTGTTTCTCTCTTTATTTCAACTAAATCAAAACTTTAAATACTATTTTATTGCTATTAAATAATGTCAACGTAAAATTGGTTACCATCAAAAATTGCTGACTTGATGTCTGCATACCTTGTTTGTCTGTATGATTGCTTTGTTTCCTTTTTAGCTGACGTACGCGTGTCCCAAATTCTCACGGAAACAAGAGACGCCCAGACAATGTCAAATTTAGAGTTGACGAATTAACGTAGAGTAATCAGAAACATAATTCAAGATTAAAAATTAACGTAGTGTAATTTGGAACCTTAATTCAAGGTTACAATTAAAGACAAAATAAATGCAGCTATCAGCAATTAAGGATAGGAGCCAAAAATACCAGACAAAGAAAAAGAAAACAAATTTTGGCAGGCAAATGTACGATCGTTTTTGCATATTTATTGTAAAAAAAAGAACTATTTTAAAAAATGACAAAGAAAAGTATGAACATGGACAGAAACATTGACACGTTTTCCCACACAGAAGAATATGGAGAAATCTTCAGTAAACTTTTGTGTCGATTTAACTGCCTACAGTAGCATCTAACAAACCCATAGACTTTTAACATCGTAAAACTGTGTATAGAGATCGTCAGATATTACAACGTTGTCAGATCTAGCAATATGCTAGCAATGTACTGACTTTGAAAAATTGTTAGTAAAAGGTAAATTGTCAGTTTAGACGACTGTAAGAAAACTAACAATTTCATTGGCACACAATTGTCACACAACGATTTTACCTGTCAACCGAAATTTTTCCAAAATGTTAATTATTGACACTTGTTTGTTTATTTATGTATATGCAGAGTTGCATTTAGAAATAATTTCTATGACAATGCTGCAATTGTCAGATGCATAAACTTTGCACATATGACAATGAAAAGTGTTTGACAATTGTCTTAAAACAATGACAATGATAAAACTGTGTGTTTACACGATTGTTAGATGACTGACAATATTTTTGTCTTCCTATGTACTGAAAATTACAACGTTGGAAGCCAAAAATTTTAAGTTCACACGGTTGTTAGACATTTTCTGAACATTTTTCGGACAACGATGTAATATAGCATTTCTCAACGTTTGATAAAGTCTGAAATGATGGTTGAATATACTAATTGAAACAAAATTTATCCGCAAACCCATATACGCTTTTGTAAAGCAACTTAACTGATCGAACATTAAAGCTTAAAGTATGGGACTTTTTAAGTTCCGCACCATCTATTCAAGCAGAAGTACCCCAAGGAAGTATCCCTGGACCCATCTTATACTTGATATATACATCTAATATATTTACACATCAAAATTTGCTGATAGTACTGCTATTCGAAGCATACATGAAAACCCTCAAGAAGCATATATTTGAATTTCGAAAATAAAGCATGGAGGATAAAAGTTAATGAGCAGAATTGCACACACATAATCTTTACATTGCGTAGATAATCTTGCTCTCCTGTTTATATCAATAATTAAGCAATAACACACCAATCTAAAGGTTAATATCTCGGTATACATATCGATCGTTGCCTTACATAGAAATCCCATATAGATGCAAAATTGACTCAAATGAAATTGAAACTAAACCAAATTAATTGGCGCATTGGCAGAAACTCAAATCTTAGTTTAGATTTTAAATTTCTACTTTACAATTCAATCATAAAACCTATGGGAACGGCCTCAGCTTTAAATGTAGACAGAACTAAAAAACGCCAAAACAAATTGCTATGAATGATCAGAATGTCCCCTGGTATAATTTTCGAATATACGAAGATTCATTAAGACCTAAAAAGCCTTTGGTAAAAACTGACATATAAAAATAGGCTGAAAAGTATTTAAAAAAGTTTGAAGTACACCCAAACCCATTGGCTCGCAACATATTAAATAATAGTGGCTATATTCGACTAAGAAGAAGGGATAAAGCGGAACTGAGCGAAAGACAAGAAGGAAGAATGCCAAATTAAACATTTTCGTCCTACATTTGCTGGACTAATAGTTAAAATTCATTAGATATAAGATTTGAAACACTTATTGTTAGTCTGTTTTTAATGAAGATACAATAAATAAATAAATGTGAAAAAAATAAAAATTGATCTCCCAGTCGTCATTGAAAAGCTGCAGTGGATTGGTATCGAAGATATCAGATCCACGTAATAGAAAAATATATGAACACCCCTAATTATCCCAAAACTTTGGCCAATCGAATTATTGTTTTTCAACAGAAACTTTGTTTTGGATGAACGTACAAATTGAAGCTTATTATTACGATGAATTGAAGTTTGCTCGAAACTTCATTATGAAAATGGTGGATTTGCAAAAGCTACATTTCGTAAAATTCAACTATTAAGAATTCGGTCGATAAATTTGAGTCGAATGCCTCCCTATATAATGTGTCAACGCCAACGAGTGTTCGACGGGATCATTCAAGTGGCAATACATATATATTGCAGCTGTGAGCCACAACGACCACATGGCGTATTTTACGTTAGGATTTGGCTTTGGAACCTTCTAGGAGATTCCCTAAATTCGATACAGACGAAACCCATTTTAATTTGTCTGAAAATCTGGAAGGCTGAACATGTCACTGGGTAATTTTTTCGGAAATTCAACTCAAGGTTAGAGTGAATGTATCACACTATTGACAGATGTTAACAACTAAATGTTGGTCTATTATTGACGATATGGCTATTACTGTCAGGTGGTTTCAACAGGACGGTTCCACATATCTCACAGCCACCGAAACAATAAATTTATTGCAAACCAAATGTGATTTAACACCACTGGATTAGTTTATTTAGTGGGGCTATGTTAAATATAGGGTCTATACAGAGCCAATTGAATCGATAACAGTCTTAAAACACAAAATCTCTGATGTGATTAACTGTGACTGAACTTGTTGATAAATGAATTAGCATCTATCTGTGTTCATGGTGAACATCTCACCTTTATAATTTTTCATTTATAATTCTCAAACATTTAAATGATTTTTATATAATTTTTTTTTATTCTGAAAAAAAGAAATAAATAAAGTTCTCATTGAAAAACCCTTAATTAAAACTTCAAACATACAATACATCATTAATTAAACATCAAAACAATACTTTACTCAACACCCAAACATCTCTAATTTCGCTTAGAAAAATTCTCCCAAACTGCCCAGATTTATCACAGTACATTTGTGTTTTGTCAACAATGTTTCCTTGTACATACATATACATATGTATGTAACAATTATGTCTTATGTTAAAGTTCTTTTGCAATGTTTACGCTGATGCTCCACCTCCTTCTCCCTTCTGAATTATTATATGCGTCATTTATTTATTGACGCTAATTGTGTGTAGGCCTGTTATTAGACGTGTTATAAATGTTGCTTTTTTTCTACTCCAAATTTTTGCTTTAATGTTTTGTGTCTTCCTGTCTCTGTGGCAAGTGTTGGTGTGTATGTATGTAT